>JAAWXA010000047.1:2800924-2894861 GCA_038090715.1 Florisuga fusca | reverse complement strand
TCCTCACCCCCCTCAGCTCTGCTCCTTCTTCCACTTTTCCAGCCTGTGAGTGTGACCCGGATGGCACCGTGCCAGGCTCCAGCTGTGACCCCCTGACCGGGCACTGTGTCTGCAAGGACAACGTGCAGGGGGACCGCTGCCACCTCTGCAAGCCAGGCTTTGCCCAGCTGGCCAACTCCAACCCTGTGGGGTGCCACAGTGAGTACACCCCGAAACAGCCCCTGCTCCCCAGGGTGCTTCAACCTCAGCCCTGCACTCAGCATCCTGGGGGCCTGGGGAAGGGATGCTTTGCCCAGGGAGATTGGATTTGGGCTTTCCAAGACGAAACTCGTTTTGCAAAGGTTTATAAACCTCCTTGCTCAGCCTCTGGCCTGCCTAAGGTATGACTTTGGCAAAAAGCCCAAGGACAGCAGAGTTTGGGGTGTGTGTAGGGCTGAATTCCCATCCTCCTGGTGCACAGGGCTGAGCGGGGCTGCAGCCGTGGGTCGGGTCTGCATCTCCTGTGAGCTGGGCCGGGGGGTGCTGGGGCCTCTGGAGGGGGGGGGCAAAGTGTTAGAGCAGGATGGAGAGGCAGGACAGGTTCATCTCTGGGTGGCTGCAAGGTGCTGCTGTGGAGCTGACTTTGTGGGAAGCCAGGCTGGTGCTCTGTGCCCACTNTTTTTTTTTTTTTTTTTTTTTAAATCTGACAAACTCCTCTCTGTCTCAGGATGTGTCTGCAATGGTCTGGGGACGCGGCAGGACGTGCCCTGCGACGAGGAAACGGGGAGGTGCTTCTGCCTGCCCAACGTGGTGGGGAAGGGCTGCGAGCGATGTGCAGCCCAGCACTGGGGGCTGCGGAGCGGCCACGGCTGCCGACCCTGTGGCTGTCACCCCCCCGGCTCCCACAGCCCCCACTGCAACCAGGTACTGCCCACCCCCATCTCAGCATCCTCAGGGCAGATTTGGGATACTGCAGAAATGTTTTTTTTTTTATTTCTCTGCCTTCTTGCTCACGTTTTCCTTTCCCAGCTCTGCACTGCTGCTGCCAGGGGCTGCCCGGGGGGGTCGAGGTGCTGAGCAGAACCCACATCCCCGCTGGGCAGGACCATGCTGGGGATCACCCAGGGTATCAAAACCCCCTGATGGGTGGCTCTGTTGTCCTTTCCTATCTGTGGGAACCTCCAAAAAAGGGATGTGTGTTCCCTAGTGTGCTCTGCTCTTACTGTCCTCCTATTTCCTAGAAAACACTGTGACAGGAAAATGAAAGAAAGTGGTAATTATTGAGGCAAGATTAAGCGATTTTAAAAGGCCTGATATTTAGTAAGGAAGTCCTAATAAGAGTTCTTCACCCAGGCAAGGCAAGTTAATTATCCTCATTTGTCAATGAAAAGCATGTGTGTCACTTCAGGCTTAAGAGACAACTGGGAAAATAAAAGTCAAATCTAAAAAAAAAGCTGTAACAAATTCAAAGAGCCAAACATAGATCCCAAAAGAGCTCAGTGCAGGGAAGAGATGGCAAACGAGCTGATAGTGGGCAATTCCTTTGTCTTTGAAACAAAGGTTAAAACTCTGCTTTGCATTGCTTGGGCTGTTTGGAGATCACTCTGATGAACCTGCAGCTTGTCCTGGTGGAACCTGCAGCTTGTCCTGGTGCTGGCTTCAGTGTCTGGGGGGTCTTTCCCAAGAAAGTGTCCCAAGCTGGGTCTCCCTGATGTATTTCTCTTCCCTCAGTTCACAGGACAGTGTCCGTGCAGAGAAGGCTTCACGGGGAGGACATGCTCTGAGGCACAGGAGCAGGTTTGCCCAGACAGGCACTTCGGGGACATCCGGGCAGGGTGCAGAGGTAGGAGCATCTCTTTCATTTTGTTTTGCTGCTGCTTAGCACTGTGAAACCACCACGGGTTCTCTGGGAAAGGGAACCTGGCCCGGGTCTGACATCAACGCCTCTCATGCTATTTTGCAAGAGAAATTCCTTCTCTGTAACAGCTTCCAAGTTGCTCTCCCCCATCTCCAGGTATCCACCAGCCCCCTCCCAGCAGCCTTGGGTGAGACCCAGTCTGGCTCTGCAAGGCCAGGGGCTGGGTGAGCAACTGGGCTGGGGAGGGTCTTCCCATTCCCCTCCCCATGCCACCCCCTGCCCAGATGCTGCAGGGCTGAGGAGTGGGGTTGGGCTTCAGGTTGTGTTGGCATCCCATTAGCAGCTCTGATTTTACATATATATATATATATATATATATATGTACTTTCACTTATTTTCCCCTTGACTTGGTGGGCTTCATCTCTACCTCTCTCCACCTTTCCACCCCCTAGAGTGTGACTGTGACTTCCAGGGCACGGAGGACGTGGGATGTGACAAGACCACGGGCCAGTGCCTCTGCCTCCCGGGTGTCACGGGCCACCGCTGTGACCAGTGCCAGCGGGGCCACTGCAGCACCTACCCCAGCTGCCAGCAGTGCCACCCCTGCTTCCAAACCTACGATGGGGACATCCAGCACCTGCTCCAGCGCCAGGCTGGCCTCAGCAACTCCACCTCCCGGCTGCCCCTGGGGACCAGGGGGTCCCACTTCAGCTCCCGCCTCTTGCAGGCAGAAAGCAACGTGGAGCAGGCACAGGGGATCCTCAGCAGCTCTCCTGTGACACAGCAGAGCCTGGCCCGGGTGGGCAGCATGCTTGCTGCTCTCAGGTGAGGGATGGGTGCTGCTAACCCGGCGCATCCCTTAGCTGGGAGGAGACGCTGGCTTTTCGCTGGGTGCTCACCCTGCTCGTGCTGCTGAGCTGCTTGCACGTGTTCTGCTTTGTGTCTGTGCCTGGAAATCTTGCTCTGTTCATTCAGAGACTGTGTGTGCTCAGCTGCAGCTCTGTGGGCTCAGAACTGCCCCTGCAATGGGTGCTGGCAGTGTCCCAGCATGGGAGAGCCCTGCTCTCTGTCTGCAACTGCTCTGCTGTCTACTCCAGTTCACATTTTTTGCTTTTTCTCTCCCAGAGAGCAGGTCCAAGGCATAAATCCTGACCTTCCTCTTCTGGATGAGACTGCCTCTTTATTGAGGGAGCTGGAAGCACTCAACAGCAGCTTGTTTCTCACTAATGCTCAGTATCAGAGCAAGAAGAGTCAGTTTGAAGCCAGCCACAGCACGGATCTGTCAGGTACAGTGCTGCTGCTGTAATATCTCTTAATTTGCAGCCATTAATTTACTTCCACGTGACTCAACATGTGCCTGGTGGTTTCCCGTGGGCCAGGGGGATGAGATGGTGTTTTTAGCCTAGAAACTGCAAATGCACCTTCCCTCCTCAATGAGAGGGAGGCTTTCTACCCAACCTCTGGTCCCTGACCTGGGATTTCACACTATGTGGGTGTTTACTCTGGAGTCTTGGGGCTGGGCAGCTTCTTCCATGGGCACCATGTTCCCATCCCCTGGCCAGCACAACCTCTGCTGATGGGCTGCAGTGGGAGCAGTGGAAAATGGGAAGCCCTGCTGGGAATATGAACCTGGCTGGAAGCTGAGACAGTGAAGGCTGTGCACAGATGGAAGGGTGGGAAGAGAGCCAGGAGGCTGTCAGGCACTTAGAAGAGGTAATTGAGCCCTGAGCTGCTGCTGCTGGGCTGTCACTCCAGCCCCACTATAGCTCATTCCCTCCAAGTGTCTCCCCTGCTCCCAGAGCTGTGGGAAGTGGCCACTGCTGGGACAGGTTTATTCTGTACCCTGTGTCCCCAGCAGGCTTAGAGGTCATGTCTTGACTGTTCTTCCAGGCTGAGCTGGAGAGGAATGGTGGGCTCTGCTCTGAAGTTGGGCAAAGCCCCTGTCCTGCCCTGTTAAAGCACCTCTGGGCTGCATGGTATCTTGCTTTAGTTTTGTTTCAATCTTTTAGTTCCTGGAGTTCAGTCCTTCAGAAAAGCTGTGTAGCTCACTGAAGGAATGACTGAAAGGCATCTGGAAATAAAAGGGGCTTTTTGATTGTGCTGTAGTGACTAATCACCCTGGCTGCATCTCCCTCCTCTCTGTGCACATCCACTCACAGGGAAGAGTCACTGCCTTCCTTTGGGTAGCTGTGCTGCATTTATGAGTCATGGAGGTATTTGTGGCATTTATCCTTTTTTTTTTGGTTTGGTTTGGTTTGTTTTTTTTTCCTGCAGGAGCCTTCAAGACAATCAGATCTGCTTACCAGACCTCTGCCAATGCCAGCAGCCTCATTGCTGGCACCTCGGGGGTTCTGGCTGAGTCCCGGCAGAACCGCAGGAACGTGGAGGGGCTGGAGCAGGGCCTGGCTCACTCCACCTCCAAGCTGCTGACCCTGAAGGGAGAGATAGCCTCATCTCCCAACCTGACCCCCCTCATAAACCAGGTGAATATACAAAGTGGTTTGTTTGTAGTACAAGGTGATGTTTTCAGGAGAGCCCTGCAGTGCTCAGGAGGCAGCGGTCTCACCCTGCGGTCACTCCTCTCTCCTCACAAAATCCAGCATGGCACAAGGCAGAGTCTCTGTCCAGGGAGACTCATAAATGACACCCAAGCAGCCTGCTGCTTTGGGACCTCAGCAGAGAATTGCCTGGGGCTCAAAGATACCAAAGCATTGCCCACCTTGCCCTCCAAAGGGCTCTCTCATGTGTCGGCTCTTGTATCGCAAAGACTCAATTTCTGGATGAGGTTTCTTTTATTTTTCCTTGGCTGCTTAGTCATTGCCATGGAGATCCATTTCGGTGTCTCCTAATGCACGGTTGCTGTGGAGACCACCAACCTCCCCTCTCTGCTTTTCAGGGCAGAAACACTTTCCCAAGAGAGCATTTTGTGCCTGTGCTGGCTCTGGGCTGGCACGTGCCCCTGCTGCAGGCTCTGGTACTTCTAGGAGATGCCATGCCATTAAAACCAGTGGTGTCCAGGCAACAGAGCAGGGTCTTCTCACCCCAAAGCACATGGCACAGGTTGAACAGGGTTCTCCTGCCACCAAGTGAAGAATTGCTGTCCTGAGAGCAAAGGAGGTGTTTGCTCCCTGCGGACATGCTCTGTGACTCTTCGTGAGACACTGGGGTTCCTGCTTTGCTCCTCTTTATCCTCCAGTTTGGGGTGGTGAGGAGATGCAGGCCTGGCTCTGCTGTCTGGGGGATGGACATTCAGCACACGTGTGTCTCTGGCTGCCTCTGACAGCCACGGTCACTGCTGCTCTGGGCTGTGCCACCTGCATCACCTCAGTCCCTCCATCCCTGCTCCTGCCTGCTCCCAGCTCCCCTGGGAATCCCAGGAGGAGCTCTGGCCCCTGCCCTGGCTGCTTTGCCTCCCAGAGGACACTCGTGTGCCCACTGCTCTCTCCCTCTCAGGTCTGTGGTGGTTCCCGAGTGGATCCCTGCACCCCAGCCCGCTGTCAGGGGCTGCTCTGTCCCCCGGACCCCGTCCCATCCTGCGGTCCTGCCCGGCCCTGCCATGGGCTCCTCCCGCTCTCCAGCCGAGCCCTCAGCACCGCTGGGGAGAGCAGCAGAGAGCTCAGCAGCCTCAGCACCCGGCTCCGGGACACGGCACAGCTGGTGAGTCCAGCCCAGCCTGCCCTGCCTCCTGTCCTGCCTTCCCTTCCCTCCTGCCCTGCCTCCTGCCCTCCTTCCTGCCTCCTTCCTGCCTTCCTTCCTGCCTTCCTTCCTGCCTTCCCTCCCTCTTTCCCTCCCTCTTTCCCTCCCTCTTTCCCTTCCTCCTTCCTTCCCTCCTTCCCTCCCTCCTACCCTCCCTCTTTCCCTTCTTCCTTCCCTCCTTCCCTTTCTCCTCTCTTCCCTTCTTACCTCCCTTCTTCCCTCCTTCCCTCCTTCCTCCCTTCATTCCTTCCCTCCTGCCTTCCCTCCTGCCCTCCCTTCTCCCCAAGGGGCACAGCTGTGGGAAAGGACCCGATCCCTGGCAGAGCCCCCACAGCAGAGACCTTTGCACCGCTGCAGAAATCTGGGAGGTTTTGAGCAGGAGGGTTCCTGCTGGGAGCGTGGGTGCTGCTGCCTCCCCCCAGCATAGGGACCACAGAGCTGGAGGCACGTGGGTGGCTCTGGAAATGTCCCAAGGAAGCCGTGTCCTGCTCCTGGTTTGGGATTACCATGGCAGGAAGGGTGAGGAGGTGGAAACCACTCTGAATCCACAGCTTTATCTGCTCTGACATCTGGTGAGATGTTGGTGTTAGGGCTCTTGCAGGTGCTTTCTGTGGCCTCTCTGGGTGCTTGCAAAGACAAAGTGAGGTTTCAAGCTCATCCAAAATCCATTTCTAAGGTGTTTAAAAAAGCTAAACAGTACTGCCCCTGCTCGAGAGGTTCTCTGCAAATCCAACCCTCAGTCTTTAGCAGTTATAGTCCTTCAAAGCAGAGGCATATTAACATTGGGGAATAGCATCATTTCAAGGTGTCATGCCCAGTTCACTTGGAGTTGAGGTAGGGCTGCTGGGATTTCAGGTCAAGAAGAAATGGCTCCATCAGGACATTGTCATTTGCAGATTAAAACGACAGAGATATCTGCAAGCCAGATCCAAAGCAATACCCAGAGACTTGTGGACCAAATGACAGCAAAAAGGACCCAGATTGAAGGAGACATCCGGCGCATCCAGCGGTTCATCCAGCAAGTCCGAAGCTTCTTGTCAGGTAGCACTATGCAAGCTGTGCAGCATGACAGCTGGGCACAGAAAAGACACTTTTTTACAGTGATATTACATAGGAGAGCCCAGTACAAGAGCATGTGCTGCGTGGCTCAGCTCAGTTAAGCTCTCAGATGTCCAGTTTATCTCCACATGAGTATTTACATGGTAAAGGTAATCCACAGCCTGTGAGATGGCAGGGCAGGCTTGGACAGAGCTTTCTGGAAAGCAGAGGAGACCTTTCAGGAGCAGAGAAATCCATGATTTCGTCAGCAGTTGCAGGCTGGCCAGCTGACCTGCTCAGGCTTGACCGTGCTGTTCAGACTGACCCAAATTATTCCTGACTGGTTTATCTGTGTCAACTCCCCTGGGATGTCAGCAGTGCAGACCATGCCTGCTTCCTTCTGGAGACATCTGAGGCCATCTCAGAGGTCCGTGGGCAGGAGGTACCACACAGCCTCGACCTCTCTGCCAGGGCTTCATTGAGGGGTCTCACAACATCCCCCTGGGAGTTGCTCTCAGGTATTACCTCTAAAGCAGTGACCTGAATTAACACCAGTGGAAAGCTGGGGGGAGGCAGCATGGACAACAGCTTGCTCTGGGTCCTGCTGCTGAGTCTGGAGACATCTCTGGGGCTTGAGGACAAGCCCATCCCCTTGGCTGGTGCTCTCCAAGGATTTGCAGTTTCCATTGATCCCACGCAGCAAAGTTTACAACACTTACTGACCAGAGATGAACAGACACATCTCCTCTGGAGCAGGCTGCTAATCAGACCAGAATTCCTCATTGTCCTACAAACCAATGGGATGACTTATTGTTCACAGACAGATTGTAATAACATAATGAGCCTCATGAGCATTAGCTGCATAAGAAAATCGGGTCACTTGGTGCTGCCTCATGTTAGTGATGAGTGAAGATATTTCTGAGCTAATCCCTGGGCTAAATGTCCCTTGGGCTTTGCCCACTTCTAATTCCTCAGTTTTATTAACTTTTATTGGTGAAATAAAACCAGGGTTGTCCTGAAACAGGACCTGGTCACTGATTGCATGAGAGCATGGCTGCCTCCCTGCTCTCATCCTCCCTTGTACTTCCACTCTCACCTTTCCACTCCCCTGTTTTTGACCCTCTCTGTCTGTTTGCTCTGCAGACAAAGACATGGACCCTGCCACTATCCAGGAAATCAGTGACTCTGTTCTCTCTCTACGTCTCCCCACGGATGCTGCTGCAATTCGGAGAAAAATGTCAGAGATCCAAAATTTGGCAACTAAGCTGCAGTGCCCAGAGAGCATCCTCTCCCAGACAGCTGAGGACATTGCCAAGGCCAGGCAGCTGCAGCAGCAGGCAGAGCAGGCCAGGTGGGGTTCAAGGGCATTTGGCAACTTGCATGATATGGAGTTTTAGCCCAGAATCTTCTGTGTACGTTCAGTGCCTAAAAGAATGAGTCTGCAGTCTCTGCAGGCACCTCCCTGGCACCCCGATAGGACAAGAAACCTGACTGCCAATAACAGGTCTTGTTATAGCTACTGGAAAAAAGAAGGTCTTTACCAAGAGTAATGAAAGCTTTTCTTCATCTTTTGAGTCCCTGTGATGGGAGATGCCAGGGTTGCCCTGGTATTGCTTGATATTGGTGACCTACATCCTAATTGCACAGAAGAGTGTGAGGAGATTAAATGGGCTATTTGTTTTCTGGGTGAAAGTTGGGAGGATTATCTGTGGTCCCTTAAAAGCTAATTAGTGTGTCCTTGCAAATTTGGAACATCTACTTTGTCACGTGTTGACTTGCAGCAATATCCCAGTGAGAAGGGCCGTGGGATAAGTAAGTAAACTCCTTGATAGTGTCTGACACCTGCTTAACCTGCTGGGAGGGAGGAGAGAAGGGAGTCAGGATTTCTATGGGAAGCCCTATCCCCCAGCCTGCATGGTCCCACTGCAAAAAGTGTTCATTGAAACTGGTTCAGTGGTTATTGCTTTCCCTTCAACACTTTTTCTTGCCCTGCTTACCAAATAAATATTTCTAACTAGTTTACAGGAAGGCTCTTCTCTCCCCTTCTTGGTTTGCCTCCTCTGCTTGGGGGTACGACCTGGCAGTAACTCTTCTCTCTAAAAGAAACCTGCTGGAGTGCAGAGTGTCCAGATGGATTTGTGGCTTCTGGGGGAAGGAGACTGCAGCCTGCTTAGCCACAATACTGTCTTCCTTCTGGAGCTGCTTTATTTAGCTCCTGCAGCCCTGACTTCCAGCCCGTACAACCATCTCCACTCACACCTGGCTGTTTCTCACGTTTCCCCAGGAACCGGGCAAATGCCATGGAGGGCAACATAGAAGAGGTGGTTGGGAACCTGAGGAGAGCAAACACAGCACTCCTGGAGGCTCAGGGTGCTCTCAGGGGCTCTGGCTCTTCCCTCCGGTTCATCCAGGAGCGAGTTGATGAGGTGAGTGCCGTGTGCTGCCTTCCCAGGTAAGGATCCTGTGCCCTTCCCACCTTTCCTTTGAAACTTCCTCACTGGGTGGATCCTGCACCAGTGCAACTGGGAAATGGGACCTGGTGATGCTTTTGCTGTAAAAATCTCTTCTCTCTGCCTGACCTGACTTGTGTGCTTCTCCAGACTCCAGGCATGGTCCCTGCTGGGGCCCCTCTGAGACCAAACCCTGGGGCTGCTGTGCTCAGTCCCCACTCTTGTTTTCTGTGCTGGGGCTGTGGGGCAGCAGAGCCTGCAGAGAGGGGAAAAACCTTCTGGAGAGAGCTGGGGCGAGATCCACTTCCTAATGTGGAGCACTCTGCTTTCAGATCGAGGCTGTTCTTACTCCAGCTGAGAAGAACCTGCAGGCCCTGGCGGGTCAGCTGGAGGGGCTGCTGGAGCGGCTCTCGGCGCTGCAGCGCGGGGTGGACCAGAACCTCCTGCGGGCCACTGACACGCAGCAGATGGCTAGCGAGGCAGGCCAGCAGGCCAGGAGCACACAGCAGGTACCAGGATCAGACACACCAGCAGCTCTCCTCCACTTCCCCACTCTCAGCTGTGTCCTGGGGCTGTTCTGCTCAGGCCGTGGCTTCCGTGTCACTTCTTATTCACCTGATGCAGTGTCCTGAGACTGAACTTTTTCAGGACATTTCTTAATCCTGATACTTTTTGCTGGAAACCTCACTCTGCTCTATCTCTTCCTGAGGCAGAGTAGCCCATCCAGCTTCCAGTTAGCATCTTCTAGAGCACACCACAAGCTGTCATGCATTTGTATGATAACATTGTGGCAAAGCTAATGCAGCGTCCGTTTAACTTTTAAAATGGATTCAACACTGGAAAATCCTCTTTCCTCGGGTCTATCTGCTTGATCCTACCTGCACTGCTTATTTCTTTTCCACAGGCTTTCGAACAAGTGAAGCAAATGTACGCTGAGCTGAAAGGAAAGATGGAGCAGAGCCCAGGCCTGGGAGAGCAGGGCAGCGTGGTGCAGAGCATTGACCTGGAGGCACAGGCTCTCTTTGAGAAAACTTTGGCCATGATGCTCAGGATGGAAAGTAAGATTCTTTGTGAACAAAATGTAATAATTTCATGCACTGGGGAAGGGATTTTGACTCCCAGCACAGTGAGGGAAAGGAATTATGACACAGACAAGATAGTTTTGCTGGTGCAAATTTGGGTTGCATCTGTCGGTGCTAAGCCAGTGGTTTTAAAATTGGCAGGAGCCATGGAGGGGATGCCCTGGATGCTGATGTGTCCCCATTTTCCTCCACGTGCTCACTTCAATTTAAGTATTCAGAAGCCATGACTTTGTTTGGAGCAGTTGTGTTGGGGCTTTTGAGCAGGAGAAGTGTTGGTTTTCCTTGCCCTGCCAGAGCTGCAAGAGGAGAGGTGGAGGCTCGGCCCAACCTCTCTTCCTCCTCTCCCATCATCACGTAACCCTTTCCTGCCCTCTCTCCTCAGCATTAGAGATGGAAATTCAGGAAAGCAACAAGGCCTTGATATCCAAGTCAGCCAGGCTGTTGGGCCTGGAGAAGAGGGTGGGAAGGATCCGGGATGCCATCAACAGGAGAGTCGCCTACTACGAGAGCTGCTCCTGAGCATTGCCTTCCTCCTCTGCAGACACTGACTGCTGTATTTATTCCCATTTCCTGGCTGGAGTTCTCCTGTGCCTATTGTCCCTATTTTTAGCAAATTGAGCTTCCGTACCTCTGGAAAATAGCTGTGCTGAGCCAAAGGAGCAGCCCCCTTGGAGAGGGCCGACCTTGGCTGGACTGGCTGGAGCTGCACGGGGTTGGAGATTGCAAATAAAAACAACCCCAAAGCTGTTATTTCTGAAGGGGTTTATAAACCAAAGACATTACTTCTTTTTCTTGTTTCAGGCAGTTCAAGCTCTTTTAGCTGAATTTCACTGTTCAAAATAAAAGCCTCGCGTGGGGCCTTTGAGCACTTTTTATCTGTGCTGCAGTTAATCCTTAGAACTCGCTGTGGCTTCAGTACTTCCCTCTTAGATCTTTCTTCAAAGAACCAGATCACAGAAATGGAGAATTTTATCTTCATCATACCTATATATAACATACCAGTATTTATACAAATCAGAGAAATTCGATCTCGTACTCAAAGGTGAAGTCAAATGTGTTGTTTGACTTTCTGCCACAATCTGTTTATTTACTGTGTAACACTTTGCCAGAAAAATGCCAGAGGGAGCAGGTCTGTGGGTGCACAGGGGATGCTTCAGAAGAGACTTAATAGACCATTTCCACATCAAATTTCTATGAATAACCATCAGACACTTTACAAATCAAAACCCATCTTTATTAAGCAAGTACTTATTGTGCAATTACAGACCTGGAAGCAGGGAATTTAGACCTTGCTGTGATTATTATCAGACATATGGAGGTTGCTAGGAGCTCCTTTTGTTGCTGAAGTGAGAACTGGGCAGCTGCTTGATGCTGAACTTCAGCATTCCAAAGCCTGGAACAAAGAGAAATCCAAGGAGAGGACAGGATGCAGAATGTAAAAACAAGTGAGCTGTCACTGAGTAAACCTCTGCGTGGCTTTGGCTCACAGGATTTACGTTGTGCAGTGCATTTGGTTTTATGCATCAGACAACTAAACAATACAGAAAACAAGCTTGTAGCACTGAGTGAGGTGGTATGGATAATATACACTGAATATGTTAGCTGTAGCCTCAGACTTTCCCTTGCCAAGTGCCTTCTCCCAGCTTTAATGCTCCAGAATCCCCCTGAGGTCACTGCACTCTTGGATTCCTGGGATGAAGGTGCTGCTCATCCCCAGCTGGTTGCTGCTCTGAGATGCTGCTGCCCACTGGCTCCTGGTGGGACACAGCCCCTTTCTTGCATGTACTGCTGATGTCTGGCTTTGAAGTGCAGAAAAGAGTAAAAGAGCCCTTCTGTGTCTGCAAAAGAGAGAGAATTTCAGTCGAGGATTGAACTTTGTTTCACCAGGCTGCTACCTTTAAAATGGTCTCTGTTACTAAGCAGTAGCAGGGGGGCTAGGGGCAGCTTAGATCCCTTTGTCTGCCCTGTTTGTAAAGGGTTATTTCATGGCTGATCATTGGAATGGGCTGTTTTGGAGCCTCCAAGATCTTGTTTCTATTAATCCTTTGTACAGTACAGTCTTGATATGATCATCTCAGTAGAGAGTGCCACAAAAGGTGACAGGATGGAGCTTCTGTGAAGAACTGTGCTGGCATGTGCTCAGCTCTGAGGAACAGCCTTACTGCAGGATCTAAGGGAAATATTCCTGACTGCTCATGTATGATGTGGTGCACATTATGACAATTTACCCAGCCCAGAATTAATCCAAACTATGGTGAAACAGGATGAAACTTTTGTGACTGTGTTCTGCTCTCTGGTAACAAAGCATCTTAAACTCTTCTTCTTCCACCAAATCTGGGAAAGGGAATGGCCCCTCAGGCTGCAGGGGTGTCCTCCCTTTACTTGGCCATGGACAAGCAGCCTATTGTCAGCTCTTTGCTCCTGGTCACAGCTGTAACCCAGCTGAAGAGCCCTAATCCCAATTGATGAAGCTTTTTTGTTCCATTACGATTCCCAGGGAGCAACTTTGAATAATCTTTGAGTTTGATGACAGTCCCTGCTTGGCTCCCTTTCCCTTGCTTTTTCTGTTGCAAAAAAGCTGTGAGTCAATTAATTTCATGTACAATCACTTTGCTATTTGTGCCTTTCCCTTTTTCATGCCATAATGGGATTAACTAGAAGCAGCCAGTGAGTGGATTGCTGAGCACTTACCACTGGTGATGTGGGCAGCCCACTGGCTGCTTCCTCATCACATCACCAAACAAACTCCAGTTTGCCCAGAGCCACAGTGAGAAGAGTGTTTACTGCTTTTCATTGGAACAAGAACTTCTGATTTGAAATGACTGCTTGGAAATGGAAGAATCAGAAGAGAGAGAGAGAAAAAAAAGAGAAATAGTGATATTTACAATCATTCTGCAGGTGGGCTGAAGTTATGTTTTTAATACAAGGAACATCAGCTGCTGGAAGCAGAGCTGGTTGAAGTCATCCCTGCAGCACAAGCAGGGTCCAGAGCTCAGCACCAGCTGAGCAGTTGGCAGCAGCAGCTTTGGCCATGGGCAGTTGCAGTTTTGGGGAAGCAAATGTGCTGCAGTCAGTGGAGTGTGGCAGCTGAGCCCTGCAGCCTGGGCTCACTGCAGGCTTTGCCATGCAGCCTGGGCATGGGGCAGCACCTGATGCTCCTGCAAGCATGGGAGACACGTGGCTGGGCACTGCTATCCAGCCAGAAAAACATTTGCTTCTCTCCTTATTCCTCCCCTTTTTCTACTTCCAGCTGGGGCTGGCAAGGTTAGTGCCAGGCAACCCCTACCAGAGATGGCCATTCCCATACAGTTTGTTGGAAATTATGGCTGATGACTTGGATACCTACTGGGATTTTGCAGGTTTTTTAAGCAGCACTGTCTCAGAGCAGAAGGACATCTTGGTTTTCTCATGCCCCACACAGGCTGGGTTGCAGCCACAAGAAGTTCTGGTTGGTGTGCTGAGGTTGTCTGGCAGGACCAGGCTGCTGCTCACGGGCAGTGCCCCTTTCTCTGAGGGGCTTTGCAGCTTCTCCTCTCTCATTTCTGTGTCTTGCTCCAGCTGAGTGGGAGGGTTTGGACAGCCTTGTGTGGGTTCTGGAGGGAGTGACATGTCCTTGTCCTCGTCTGGTGGTGTTGGCCAGGTGGCCACCATGGGTGTGCTGGGTCTGGATGCCTCTGAGTCTTGTGTGATGGAGAGGGAGCTTTCAGCTGCTGCTTGACCATTCATGTGGAGCTTCTTCATGTGGTGCACGACGGCTGCGGCGTTGAATGCTTGCTGGGGGGGGGAGACAAAGAGCCCAGGGTGAGACCCCAGGGATGCCCAGCTGGGTGGGCACAGCAGGAGGAAGGGGCTGTCCCTGTGGGGTGGGCAGCTCTGGGCTGGGGAGCACCCACAGTGTGGGCAAAGGGGGGACCTGGTTGTTGTGGGCATGGACATCAGGCTTGAGTGCAAACTGCGGGGACCTTGAAGGTTACAACAATTTCTGCGTGAGGAAATCGGGGGGAAGAGCTGCAAATTCTTACTAAAACTCTTGATATATTGTGAAATACCAATTTAACTTCAAGGATGAAAGGAGGAAAAGATGAATTAAGCTCCTCAAAAGCTCTGCTGATGGAATGTGGGTTTCACTTCCTTAGTACAAAGCCAATCACCCTTCCTCCCTCCCCTTTACTTTCTTGGCAAGGCTGCTTTAGTGCCATCTTCATGGTAAATCTACCCATGGGGTGTTGGTCCAAAAAGTCCCCAGCCAGTGACTGGATGGGATTTCCAAGCAGCTTTCAGTGGGTCCCAGCTCTCGGGTGCTTCCCCACGCAGCCGAAGCCTCTGTGGCAGCAATTTTTTGCCATTTGTCACTGCAAGGGCTCTGGGCTCCCCCTGGCAAACAACTTACCCTCCATTTGCTCTTTGCAAAGTTTTTCTGAATCTGAGCACTGACAGATGGGTATATGTCACGGTGAAGGGCTGTATTGCCATTAATCCTGCAGATGGGGAGAGAAGAAAATGGGCTGGTAGGCAGATGGCATTCGTCAGGCATTCCACATTCTGGAGGCAACTGACTGCTTTGTACGTTCAATCAGCAATAATTAAACCCAAAGGATAAACAGCAACAAAATGTAACACAAACACACACTTCAGAGCCTGGGAAAAGCTCAGGGTGGGATTTCTTCTTTGCCTCTGTTTATGGAGGCAAATACGCCCAAATTGCATCTTTAATTATTCATCATTTTCTTTCTTTGCATGAAAAAAAAAAAATCCCCAGGGTGACCCAGAGGCAGATGGTGATGTTAATCACGGGGGCTGGGGAGATGCCCCTGTGTTCAGCTACCCCTGAGCACCTGGAGGGACAAGCAGGGGCTGGCAAATGCCCGTGGCCACCAGCCCCAGCCAGGCCCCCTCCTCTCACCATGGGTGCCTCAAGGCTTCTTCACAGGTGAACCTCGTGGTTGGGTTTTTCTCCAGCAAATGTCTGATGAAATCCTTGGCTGTTTGGGAGAGGAGGAGAAGCAGAGAGAAGAGGTTATTGTCTCCTCCCTAACAGGGCACGGGCAAGTCTGATGGAGAAGCACCACAGAGGTCAGCCCTGGGAGGGGGGCTGGTACCACTTCATCACTAGTTAAAGGGAGATGTTTGCAGTGAAGGGCTCCAGGTGAAAAAATGCTAATTGGGATGTACCAGACTTCACACCTAGATGATGTGGAATTGAATTATTCAGCAAAAAAAATGTTCTAAAGAGCAAGCTGAGCAGATTATACACTGCCCTGAAAAGATTTTTTTTTTTTTTTTTTTTTTAATTTTTTGGGGGGAAGGATTGCAGTGTTTGTTATTGGGTCCTAACAAACCTAACCTCCTGCTAGTTTTGTTTGTATCTATGCTCCAAAATGCTGCCAGGATGCTGGCTTCAGTAAAGTCTGTGCAGGTGAGCTCCACAGACTGGTTACTCTGGTGGAAGGGTGCAGGGGAGGCTGACAGCTTGGGGTGTTGCTATAAGGAAATGTGACGTGATGGGAAGGAAAAGAAAAAAGAAAAAAAAGAAAGAAAGAAAAAAAACAACCAGAAAAAAACAGGGTGAAAAACTCTGGAGTTCCGCTGTTTCCAAGGGAAACCTAAGGCAGCTCTGAGCTCACTAATTGTTTGGAAAAATCAGAGTTATAGTAACAGAGGCTTCAGCTGGGGATGCTGCATTACAAGCTGGAGTAAAGCACCACAACAGCTCTGCCCGTGCAGCTGTTGTTTTGGGCTGGGACCCCTCTGGAAGCAGAGCCCAGGTTTGGGTTTTTTCCTGCTGTGTGGGTGCCTCTGCTGAAGGCTTCATCCTCCCCATCCCTGCCCAGGGGACACAGGGCTGCCCAGCTCTGGAGCTTTACCTGACTCGGAGATATCGTCCCAAAACGGAGACTCAAACTCATAGTAGCCTTCCTTAATCTTTTCAAAGAGTTTGGACTCAGTCTCTTCATAGAAAGGAGGGTACCCACACAGCCTGGAAGAGAGCAGGAATCCTTCATCAGCCCCGGCCAGACGTGGGCAACAGGGGTGGGTGAGGGATGGAGGAGGGTGCTCTACCCACCCATCTGCCCCTCACATCTGAGTGCCTTGGTGAAGCTGCAGAAAAAGAGTTAAAAACTTAACTGCAGCAGTGAAAGGACAAAGCCACAGCTGGTACATGGTTGTATGGTGTGGGAGGCAATGAAACAAAAAGTACTGAGGGGAGAGGGAATGGTGTTTGGAGGCAACTGAAAAGAAACAAAGCAAAGGATGAGGCACATAATAGAGAAAATGGGATTCCTTTCATCTCCACTCCAGCACTTGATTCCCCACATCCCTGTCATTTCTACAGCCTGGTGAATCAGTGCAAAGGAAGGAAACAATCCTGCTGTGCTCCTGCAGCAGAACAGGGCTTGGGAAAATCAGGGAAAAAGTACTGGGGTGCTGCTTGTTCCTACTCACAGGATGTAGGTGATGACTCCAATGGACCAGCAGTCTACAGCTTTGCTGTATGGTTTCTGGGCGAGCACTTCAGGGGCTGCAGAACAGCAAAACCAAATGAAAATTTTAAGCAATGATCAATTATCTGATGCTGGGAAAAGTGATAGTCTCTTGTGCAACTGACCTCTGTGGTGCCAGTGCAGAGAACCAGCCAGCAGCTGGATTGCTCTGTGCTTTTTGTGCCTATTTTTATACCATTGGATAGAAAGAACCACTGACACTTTCTGCCTGTGCCCTGAGGTTTTAACCAGTAAGCTGTGATCAAGCCAGTGCAGTCTGGTGGATATTAAAAAACATCTCATCCTGTAATTTTTTTTTTTGTGTGTGATTTTTTTCAATAAATACATGACTAATGCTGAAATATATTTCTCGTAAAATTATTCTTCTCCTTGCATTTTTGAACATTCAGGGGTTTTGCAGATTAAACTAATTTGTAATCCAGTCCATATGTGGTCCACCCAGTACATCTGTGAGTAGCATGTTGTTGTTAACATTATTATGTATTTTTTTTCTTTCTTGCTAGGCAGAGTGCTGCACATGCACAACCTTTTTCCAGACCATCCACTGACACAAGCCCATTCTGCACCCCTGGCTTACCAACGTATCCCGGAGTCCCACAGGCAGTGGACATGATCCCATTCTGCTCCATTTTAGACAAGCCAAAGTCTGTGATCATGATTTTGGAGTTCTCTTCAGGAGTAAGGTAAAGAAGGTTTTCGGGCTGTGAACACCGAGGGGTCAGAGGTCGGAATTTGTGGGAGAAAAATAGAAAAAAACAACAAATTCATGGGGCAGAGCAGGTAAAGCCTCTGGCCAGGCCAGTTCCCTGAGGAGCTGCAGTTGCTGAGGGTCAGGTCTCACCTTCAGGTCCCGGTGAACTATTCCATTTTCGTGGAGGTATTTGACTGCTGTCAGGACCTGGTGGATCACCACACTCGCATCTTTCTCGGTGTAAACGCCTCGTTCCAAAATCCGGTCGAAGAGCTCTCCCCCAGACACCCTGTGGAAATGATAGTTCAGGAAGAAAAAAGGGCTCTGGGATTGCTCCCTTCAGCTGAATTTCCCAGTTAGCAGAGGCAGCAGGGTGCTCAGAGCTGGTGCCCACAGGGAGCTGCTGACACGGTGCCCACCTTCGTTTCTGGCAGCCCCGCCTGGCACAGCTTTAATTAGAAATACTTCTGGCTCTGCCCTGCTAAACTGTGCTGAATTCATTTGCATAAAGTCATCCTAATCTCTGCTTTAAACCTTCCTGCTCAAATGAGCAGGGACCAAGGCAGAGTGAGAAGTGTCCAGGTTGGTTCTAGCTCTCTCCTGGTGTTTGAACAACTCTGCACGTGTGGGACCCCGGGGGGCAGGTGCTGGGCTCCCCCCTCTCACCCTGGGCCTGCCACCTCTCCTCCTTCTCTTCAGCCCCACAGAAATGGCTCTGCTGGTACTCACAGCTGCATCACCAGGTAGTAGTGGGTTGTGCTCTCGTAAATATCTTCCAAAGTCACAATGTTCTCATGCTTTATTCTGCAACAATAAACACAGGTCAGAACCAAACCTGGCAAAGGGCAAAGGGGCTTCTCAGGTGGAAAACCCAAGAGACTTCTTGTTTAATCACCAGTGACAGCTCACTGGGCTGTTTTCTGGCTGATCTCTCTCCCCCTGAATGGCAGAGAGAAGAAACTTTACTAATTCACAGCACTATTTGTATGTTCTTTGACAAGAAATACTTGTTTCTTTATGTTATCCTTGCTGTAGAGCCACGTGTCTTAGGAAAGGACCTTTGTTCTGCTTTGCATTCCAAGGTATGAATACTCACTTTCTCAGAGCCACGTGTCTTAGGAAAGGACCTTTGTTCTGCTTTGCATTCCAAGGTATGAATACTCACTTTCTCAGCACTGCTATTTCATTCTCCAAGCTGCTGTCCCTTGTGAGAGGAGACTTCTTGATGCACTTCAGAGCAAAGAGCTTCCCAGTGCTTCTGTGCTTCACCAGGAACACTTCTGAAAAGGCACCTCTGTGGAGAGGAGAGGCTGTGTTTCAGCAGATGTTGCTGCTGTGAACCAGAAAGTTGTTTACAGAGAGAGAGAGAGAGGGAAAAACCAAGAAAAAGCAATATGGTAGTAATTTAACTCTAAGTGCATGTTGATTGTAAAGCTAGAATTACATCTCCAGCAGCCCCAGATTCAGCATCTGCAGTGCAAGATCATGTAGGAAAAAAAAAACAAACCACCAAACCACCACCATTTTCTCTGCAGCAAAAAGGTTACTTTTCAATAGTTCCTCATGAAGTTGTGTCGAGGTGGTGGACAAAAAAGATCCCTGCAATGAAATTAAATCCCATTCCTCAGGTCTGCCTGCAAAGACAGTCAAGTGTTTTATTCCTGTTGCAGTTCAGGTGTTTCAACCAACCTTCTGCATATTGAAAGTGCAAAATAATGGGATAATTTCTGTTAATGTTTTCATTCTGCATCGGGTGTGTTTCCCTTTCTGCAGAGGCTGCTAATACCTGGGTAACCTTGGTCACAAAGTGACAGTGAGGGTTCCCACAAGGGTTCAGCCCAGTGGGTATTTATAATGTGCCTAAAGCTCACAATCCTGTTAAAGGTTTGTCTCAGGCAGCTGAACATGTGTCCTGGGATAGTGACAGTGTGTACCTTGCCAGGTCAGTCCTCAATTATCCTCATCAAATCAGCAACAGATTAATTGATGGCAGTCAAATGGAGTTTGCCACTGAGTCCACAGAGCCCCGTGGGGAGCTGGAGGGCAGAGTGAGGACAGGGAGAGCCTTTTGGTTGGGATGCTGGTGCAGCAAAGGGGGGCAGAAAAACTCCTGTAACTCCTGAACCCATCTGCCCTGCAGCACTTTGCTCCTGTGCCTTTCTTAGTTTCCAGGTAGTTTTCTGTCCCACACCTTCAGTTATATTCTTTGGCTAGATGAAGCTGTGCATGTGGAAAAAAAATCCCAATTTCTAATGCTAAATTTTCTTATTAATGTAATAGTAGGAAATGAACAACCTACAAATCAGCTGCTGGGGCATCTGTTCTATATATCTGCCCCAAACAGTTTATAATAATTATGTCCCTTATTAAAAAATGATGAATCAACAAGTTGGCGAGGAGAGAACAAAGCTGTTCCTAACCTCATTCCTTTAGAGAAAGCTGCTGCAGAATTTAACTGATTTCTGAGGCTGACCAGGAGCCTGATAATTTAAAATGTCACCCGGGTCTGGAGTAGCTGTTTTCTGGGAGCTTTGCCTGGGTTTGGCTGTGACAGAACTCTCTGGTGGAGGTAATTTCAATTCCTCCTCCACCCCTTTGGAAATGTTTTCTTGTCTCATTCGCATGAATAGGCAAATGGAGCTGTTAACTCACAGAGAAATATTGTACAACTTGAACATCTTTGTTCTTGTTTAATCCCCCAAGTGACTCAGAGTTTGTGAGCTAAATATACGACTTATGACTATAATACCTCTCCCAGAGCCATCCCTTGGCCTCGCTTGGCCTTGCAGCAGGGCAGTGAGCTCAGCAGGGAAAGTTCACAAACTTCCCTAAGGTGTTGGGTGGGCTCAGGGAGGAAGGAGGAGAGGGCAGAGAGAGGCTGGGGGGGAGCAGCAGCTTCAGTGCCACCTGGCAAACACAAGCCACGAGTGATGGAGCACCCAGCCCTCACCCCAGCATTGCTGCTGTCTGGTGACACGAGCCAATGTCCAGGGAAGTATCTGCTACCCTGGGCTTGGGAAGCTGCTGTCCAGAGAGGAGCTGTGGTACTTACGATCCCAGGGACTCCATGAAAATGAAAGTTTTTCGGATGTTGCTGGTCTGTTTCTTCCAGGAGCCACTGTCCTCCTCTTCCTTGCGACCCATCTCCTCCAGAGTGGAAGCCGGGCAGGCTGTGGGGCAGAGGAGAGGTGACTGATGGGCCAGGTGCTCACAGGGACATCAGGGTGACCCAGGAGCTGGGGTGGGCTCAGGATGCTGTGAGTGGTGTTTGCTTGGTCAGAGGAATCAGACTTTGCAAGTGTGTGAGATTTTGTGCTGTTTTGGTGCTCAGAGCTGTGCTGAGTGCTGGGTGGGAGCTGCTGGCCTGGTGGGAATGCTGTATTTTCACTGTGCTCCTTTAGAGCATGTTGGCAATGAGAAATGTTTATACTTTTATTCCTATTTGGTGGATAAAGCCCTGCTGAATGGTTGTTAATTTTAACCAAAGAATCCATGAATTCATGGGTTAAAAGTTAGGTGGAAGTAGCGGAGGAGCTGGGTTTGTAGCTCAAATAATAAAAAGCTCGTGACTGCAGGGAGGGAATTTGCCATAAAATATTTTGTTGATCTGTCTTGTGCAGTTTGTGCTGCTGTCATTTTTAATTTTTGTTAATTGGCAGGTTG
Source organism: Florisuga fusca (assembly GCA_038090715.1). Taxonomy (NCBI): domain Eukaryota; kingdom Metazoa; phylum Chordata; class Aves; order Apodiformes; family Trochilidae; genus Florisuga; species Florisuga fusca. Next base: position 2,873,901 of record JAAWXA010000047.1, on the reverse strand, counting down.
CTTTTGCTCTGAGTCACAACCTTCCCATTGCTTTGTTCCAGCAGGGTGCTGGCTGGGGGCAGGCAGCTGCCGTGGCCAGGGGTGCCCAGCACCCTTCCCCAGGGGGGTGTCTGTGCTGCAGATGTGGAGCAAACATTCCCTGCCTCCAGCCCCGGGCTCTGTGCAGCTTTTTTGAGTCACCCTGGGGGTGGCCAAGCCCCTGCCACCAGTGCCAGAGGATGTCACTGCAGGGAACCTGCTCTGCTGTGGGACTCTGGATCTGTGCTCCTGGAACTGCTGCTGCTGCTCAGGGGTGACTTGGCCTTGGTCAGGTCCCAGTCCCCACCTCCTGCTGCCACTGAGCTCTGGCACACAGCTGGACTGCAGAGTGAGACTTGGGGCTCCTCACCCCCAGGGTGGGAGAATCTGAGCTTGCACAAGGGCTGGGAGGTGAGAAGTGTTACCCAAACACCTTAACGCTCCTAAGAAGATCAGGTCTAACATAACATAACAGAACTGGAAGTACACTGGAAGGTGAAAAAGAAGCCCTGAGACTAAAAAAAAATCCTCCACATTTTAAAATGTCTTGTCCACACTATCAGGATACAAAAGAGATGGACTTCAGATGCTGCTGGGCAGCAGAGGTTTGGTGCTGAGAGCAGCCCCAGGGGGGCTGTGGAGCATCCCCTGGAGACAGGGAGCATCCCTTGGCATGTGGAACATTGCAGTTCCTGAGAGCAAAACCTTCCAGACACATCTGAGCCTTTGAAAGACAAAGCACCATCTTTTATATAAAAATAAGTTTTGGAAAAAGGCAGAAGTATTAAAGCAGAGGAAAAATGGGAAGATCTGGTTTAATGACAGACAGCTTAGACATTGAATTCCTCCTGAACCTACTTTATCTCCTTAATTAGCACAGTCTTGGGGTTTTGAGGTCCTTGACACAATTTTTAAAAGACTAATGTAGCATTATAAAAAACAAAATTGACTCAGCTGTAAACAGTTGAAGGCCTCAGTCCATAAAATCACCAAAGGCCAGCATGCACTTGACCTCCATTTACCTTCTGGATGCTGATGCACGTGTGGCTCCTAGAAATCCAGTTCCTGCAAACCATCCTGCTCTTTAGACTCAGTGAAGATTGAAAATGCTGATCAATTAGCAGTAACATTTCTTCCAATATTTTGAGCCTCAAAATTTGCCCACCCCAAATCTCTCTAGATCTGGAGTGTGTCAAAAAGAAAATTCTCAGCAGAGACATTCAGCTGCTGCTGGAAGGTGAGTTTAATCCACTTCAAATAAATATCAAATGCATGGTGCCAGTGTGGTGTTGAGTGATGGGTAAAATTCAGATGCCCTCAACGTTTTTTTCCCAGCCCACTGTCAAACAAAAAATTATGAAGTTAAAAAAGAAAAAGTAGGGCAGCCTGGCCCTGGGGACAAGCAGTATTTCAGTATTTTAGTCTCTGTCCCTGTGCTGAAGCTCAGCCCAGCTGGCACAGGCTCTTCTGGGGCAGCCCAGGCACAGTGGGGTGCAGGGATCTTTCCTGGGGAGGTTGGACCATGCCACAGGGCAGAGGTGACTGTCCCTCTCCATGGCAGGAGGGGACACTGAAACCATTTACAAATTGTCCTGTTGGAGCATAAGTATCAGGTGTGCCCAACACTCACTCATTTAAGCTCGTTTCCCTTCGTGTTCTCATCTTTAATTCCTGACAAATTCAAGAAGTTTCTTTTTTAAATGGATTTTGCTTCTGAAGGAAGGTAGCTCTGTGTTTTCTGTGGTCTCCTCTGAATCATCTGCTCATTTTTCAGTCCCTCCTTCTGTCACTCTCCTCATGGCATTTGGTTTTGCAGGTGTCTGGATGACAGCTCTGACTCCCTCCACGTGCAGTGGGTTTCCTGCTCTCAGGGTTTCTGGGCCATCACCAGTAACTCATTTCCTGCCTCCCCTTGCCTTGCTGCAAGGACAGGGAGGGAGTGCTGCTATTTGCAGAGGAAAATAATGAAACGTTTGAATTGCCTGAAATGTAAAGCTGTGTGTGTGCTGGGGCTGTGAACACTTGCCCACCTCCCTCACATTTGATCACTTTTTTCTTAGTGCTTTTTCCTTTTTTGGTGCAGGGGACAGGGTTTTGGTGCAGGATGCTCTCCATCCAGCTGTGATTTTGGGGTTATGGGACCTGTGACTTTCCTGGTGCAGGCTCTGGGGACTCATCTTTACTTTGTCTCTGTCTGGTTAAACCACTTGTTGCATTTTGCAGCAGTTTGCAAGAAAGCAGTGTTCTGAGAGATTTGTTGTCTTTTTTTTTTTTGCTGTTTAAACTGGCCCAGCAATGCTCTGTCCCTTCTCAGGGCTGATGGGGGAACAGGGTTTAAGGTATCCACTTGTTTAGTTGAAGCAGCTTTACTTTTCACAGGAATAGAAAAATCACAACAAACTGCTGGGCCTGTCAGGTTTTCCTAACGTTTGGTGTGTCCATCTCTGCCCTCCCATCACCTGATGGGTGTTTGTCAGCTCCATCCTGACCCTTCCTCACGTGTGCTCCATCCCCTCCTGGGGCTGCATGGGATGCACGGGCAGAGACCAGGGATATGAGGGGTTTGAAACACCCACCCCAGAGCTGTGTCTGTGTTTGCCCTTGTGCCCCTTCATCTCCTGAGAGTGTGAGCCCAGCAGTGTGTGGGCATTGCATAACTGCCTGGAAAGGCTGGTTAATTAATGGAGGTAAAGACCTTTGGAGATTAAAATGAAGTACCTAACATTGCTTCAATTTGTTTAGCCTCCCTCTCCCCCATCCTGACAAATGAAGGAAGATGCAGGGCTCTGATCCTTCAAGCATACACTGAGAGGAGTCAGCAGAGGCAATATTAATGTGCAACCTTTGGCCTCTCCTGCAGACTCAGTCAGCAAGTGTCCCTGCTGTCCCCTGCCCGAGCCAGCAAGTGACACATCACTGCTCTGAATGTGATGAGTGTTATTATGACCTTGCTTAAATGTTTCCTGAAAAAATTTGTTCTGCTTTCCTATCTCACAGTAACAAATCCATCTGCAGGCAGACACTGCTTCTGAACAGAGAGACTGCATCAGCCAAATTATTGTAAGACATGATTAATAGTCTTGTGACAAAGTTAGATGGGGAGGGGGGAGATGCATGCTGCTCTCATCATCTTGCCTTTAGAATTAGAAGTTTACAGAAAACTGGGGGAATACAAAGTCAAAGGGCTTTGATTTAAAGAAATACATCAACCCAAGCAATCTACATGTGAATGAACAAACTGCCAGGCCAGCCTCTGGGTTCAGGGACAAAGGAACAAGAAATTGAAAACACGAGCTCGCCATTAGGAACAAATCCACATTAAACATCTTGTGTTCACCCCACTGTTCCACTGATTCAAAAGCAGTGCATTAACTTAGTAGTACTGATGGACACTGGCAAAATGCCATTTTTTATTATGAATATTTCAGATTCCTTAAAATACTTTTGAAGCAAAATGTCAGAAGGCAGCTTTCTATGAAATTGCTAAATATAATGTGAGTGCTGCAGGACACCAGGCTCGCAGGCTGTGCAGGCAGGTCCTCCAGTATTTACCACATGAAATTAATTTTCAAAAAAAAAAAAACCAAACCAAAAGAGGTTAGCCAGAACCCCACCTGCTTCACCACACCGAACAGAGAGGAAAAGCAAATGGCTATTAAGGAAGGAATATTTTTGCTTACCCAAGTCAGAACAAAGCGAGCAACTCGTGTTGGCAGCTCCTCCGGCTCAGCTCCCGCCGTCTGCAGGGATTAGAGGGAGGAGATGGCTGTGCCAGGAGCAGGCAGCCCCTCACCAGGCTGGGGGTGTGTCTGTGCTGGGATGAGGATGAGGATGGGGATAAGGATACCCCCGGCACAGCACGGGACCCCCACTGCTCCCCGGGCAGGGACTGATCCAGCTGCTCCCTGCCGGCACCAGCGCCTGCTCCTCCTCAGCTCCCAAGTCAGTCCTGAAATATTCCTGGGTGGGATGCAAATAGAATTTGCCTGAATCAAACAAATGATTTCTTGATATTAAAAAAAAAAAAAAAAAAAATCATTGCAGTGGAAGTTAATCTCCATCAGCAGATCTCTGGGCTGTTTTAAACCACACAGTGGATCTATTTTGACTTTCAGACCCACTGTGTGTGTTCCTCCCCAGGTATGAATGTGGGAAATATTCATAATGCTTTGAATCTTGTCTACAGTGTAGGATTTTTAGAGATGGCAATAACAACTTTACTGACTGCCCTCTCAGTTGATTTACACTGCCATCTAGAATAATGTGTGAAAAATGTACACATTGTTGCAAAGTTTAGTTTTATATTAGGAATAAATCAACTCTGAGGCAATACTAGGAAATCTTATTTTTTTCTGAATAATTTTCCTTTAGTAGCTCATTTCCAAGGTGAAGGCTGTTGGGTATTCTTCATTTCTTTGTTGGCTGGACTCTGTCACTGTGAACTCCATAGTGCCCAGGATTTGATCAGAATTCCTGGGGTTTGAATGTGAAGGTTTTCTTTAGTGGTGCTCTGGCTGCTGGACACGGTGCCTGTGGTATCCCTGGTGTCACTGTCACCAGGAGCTGCTCTGTTACTGTGCCTTGGGGCAGACCTGGAAGATGGTGGCCATGTCTGCCTCTTGCTTTTTCACTCCCATCTAACCAGTTCCACTTTTAAAACATAAACCAGTGCAATGCTTTTGGTATTGTTGTTTTTGTCATATTCCGTTCTCAGCTCATGTCTCATTGTGCTGTAATATTTTGGGGCTTCTTATTAACTTTTTCTGGAGTTCTTTCACTTTCTCATGGGCTTTCAGCAATCTGCAGTTTAATCCCATGTTGTCAGGTGATGGAGAAAGGGAGGACAGCCTGGGCCAGGGAGGGCATTTTCAGAGAGACTCAGGTACCCACAACAGAGCCTGGTGTTGCCCCCAAGATCTGGCTGGTGGATGTGCACAGAGGGAAAACCACCAAGTGCTTCATTGGGTTGGGTTCATGGTGGTCATTTCCCAGTGGAGAACAAAGTGGTATCCGTGCAGGAGCATCCATCCTCCCCGGGGCACTGGTGTCTGACCCCCAGGTTTTGTGTGAAGGGCCTGGAGCCAGGCAGGCTGGGCTGGTTGCAGGGTGATTAAGGGGAAAAGAAATGAAAAAGGACACGATTTGCCATAATATGATTGCTTTGGGGGAAGTTTAAGGCAGGGCTAATGAGAACAAAAGGGAAGCATTTGCTGTGCTGCAGCCCTTGGAGCTGGAGAGGTTTATTAGTCCTGTGGCAGAGGAGCTGGGGTGGTTTGTTAGTCCCGTGGCAGAGGAGGAGTTGGCTGTGATGGACTGGGGGTCCACACACACCCTGGGTCTGCTCGTGTAGCTCTTGCTGTGAAGGTGTCATAAATCTCACAGCAGGAGTGTGACTGCAGCAGGGCCCTGCTGGGAGCTGCCACTGCTTCAAAGTAGGAGGTAACTCAGGAAGCAGAGCAGGGATCTTCAGTGTGCCAGAGCTGCAGCATCCCCCCCATCATCAGCGTTCAGGGTTTGGCCTTCAGAAGCATTTGGAAAACCATCACCAGCCCCCAGGGTGGGAGTGAGGGGGAAAGGTTCCCTTTGCAGGGGGAAGAACCACTCGAGGTAGCAGCTCCTGACCTTGCCAGACAGGAAAATAGGACAACAGGCAACCCAGTTCAGGGACTTCTGCTGAGCTCTCCATGGGCTGGAGTTAAAATAGCAGTTATTAACCAAAGACACTCAGAGCCAGCAGCAGTCGGGTTGTTCACTGCATGAATCAGAAGTGAGGAGGTGGGATGGGAAGCAGCAGCAGAGCCTGCAGATCCCCCCAGCCCCTTGGCAGGGGTGTTGGGGAGGTGCTGTCAGCCCCAGCTCTGCCCTGGGGGGCAGGAGACATTGTGCAAGGAGATTTTTCAAGAAAATCACACCCAGTCCTTGCCCCCAGTCCAGGGTGTTGTTTGTTGGACAATGCCAGGGAGATTTGCCTTGGGAATGAGTAAAAGGCTGGGACTTGGCTGAGGTATCCTCTGGTGAGGAGGGATATGGATCATCTCTGAGTTTTTGCAAAGAAGAGAGAAAAGAAAATATCTCCTGAATATTATCAGTGAGAGGGCAACCAGGCAGCAGGGCTGCTAGCCAGGAGGGGCAAGCACAGGGGTTTGCAAGGGGAGAAGTTTTGGGATGTGACAGCCCGAATGTAAGAACAAACTCAGAAAACAAACCCAGAGAGTCCGTGTGGGTCAGGTCAGGGGTTTCCAGGAGCTGGGCTGTGAGCCCGGGGGTCTGGCAGCATTCCAGGGGGTGACAAACTTGTCCCTAACCCTGCTCAGCTGTGACATCCCAGGAGCTCCCGGGCTGGGGCCAGCAGAGAGCACTGCAGCACAGGCGGTGGGATGGGGAAAATCCTCCGGAGCTGTGAGCAGGAGGGAAAGGGATGTACCTGTGTGATACCTGTGAAATAACGTCAGTCTCAGTAGTGAATTCCTCTCTAGTGGAATCTGGAACCACAAAGTATTTGCTTTCCTTTGTTGCCTTAAATAACAGGCACTGATTGGAAAGCAAGGAGGTTCCCTCATTTATGGTGTGGTTGGGAATGAATTGATGTGGAATCAGATGCTGATTTGTGTTTTTTTTTTTTTAATCTATACTGTCTCTGTTGGAAACTCTTGCTTTTTTCTCTGTTGGAAAATTTTGCTCTTTTCTAAGTGGAAACTGGCCCCTGAGCAGCAGAACACCTCCCTGGCACACCATCCTCATAGGGAGGAGGTTGAACACACCAGTCATTACAGGAGGAAAATAATAAAAAAAAAAAAGCAAACCAATAAAACTCAGAATTTCCAGAACAATAATTTTTGCACCATGTGATGGCTGTTAAAAAAACATCAGCAACAAAAAAGTATTAAGATTTGTCAGTAAAAGTAAAAAAGAAATCAGTTAAAAAAAGAATGATGATGGAATCTGGCTGAAAGACTTTACCAAGAGCAATTTTTCTTTGTCTGCTTGTTTCTGTGTGCAGTAAATAATCAAGGAGATAACAGTATTGTAGAATTTAGCTTAAGAAAGATCCAATTATATTCTTCTGGGCTTGTCTCACACAGGATTACGTGCGTTCCTGTTAAGATTTTTTTTCCTCTTGGGCCAGATAGCAGCTTCAAATCACTTTTTCTGTTTTATCTGTGATTTACAGGCACAAGAACAAGAAGAAAGAAACCCCCTCCTGGAAGTGACACATCAGCACCACCTCCTGATCTGCTGAGTCCAGGATGGATGTGTGGATGGGGATGTGGAAGTCCTGCTGGAGCAGTGTCTCATGAGGAACATGGGGAAGTTTGGAGAGCATCATGAGAGAGAGAGAAGGAAAAGGGCTGTTTGTAACAAACTGCTGTCCTGGTGCCTTTGTGTTACCCGGGGTGAGTGGGTGACTCCAGGTACCTGGGATACCCCCTGGGGGAGAGGAACTCAGGGGAGATGCTGACAAACACACTGCTTAGGGATCAGCATTTTGTTAAGGAAATCAGGAGCTGCTGCTGAAACAATTTGCCATGCCTCTCTCCAGAGCAGCAGGAACACATTCCAGGTATTTTTTTAATGAGTGATGCCTTCACATAGAATGATCCCCCCGTTTCCTGGGCTCCCTGGGGCTGCTTCTCTGGTGCTTCACAGCAGGTTTGGAAGAGCAAGAGATTGGGCTATGGACTGAAAGGAGCTGCCAGTCAGAGGGAGATGGAGCAAGCAGAGAGCAGCAGGACATGAGGGCTCACGTTTGCAGGAGCAGGAGTGTTTGTTTTGCTTTCTGAGTGATGACAAGTGAGCAAACAAGAGCTGAATTTCACATCTGCTCTGAAGACTTCTCTTACTCTCTGTAAGTAGCCAAAACATATCAGGAGCTGGTAAGACAACATGTCTGATAGCTTTATGCTTTTTTTTTTCATCAGCTTGCTGAAAAGTGGAAGCTAGATGACAAAATATTTCATAAGCAGTCAGAGAGTCCATCTCCTGGCACGTGGGAGTGCTGATAAAAGAACTGATTCAGGCCGTGCCTGAGATTGCAGCCCTCTTCCTTTCCTGGAGCTCTGTCACATCCTCCTGGTGTTCCTCCTGAGACCTGCCTGACCCTTGGAAGCATTCCCTTGACATGTCCAGTGAGCAGAGATGAGGTTTAGTACAACGTCCTGAGGTGCTGTTACCCCTCCTGGGCCATCCCCCTGCTTTGGTGAGGTTTGGAGAAATTTTTTTTTCTGCCTGGGTCCTGCTAGATGAAATGATTGAGAATATCTGTTTTCTGACCATTTGATTATAGCTGTGGGATGGCTGCTGGCAGGTAACCTGTCTGCTGTGACCCAGGGAATATCTCCAGCTCTATTTAAACAATCTTTTCTTTGTTCTGTTTAAAGCAATGGTCGTTATCCTGTCCAGGAACTACACTGCCTTCAGCTACTCTGTCATCTTTAGGTGCTGTTCATTATAGCAGCATTAAATCAAACCCACTTCTTGTCAGAAGGAACCTTGCCACCTCCTTCCTATGAAATTTGACAGTCTCATGGCAGATAATGGCTTTTCTGCCCAGGTGACCCACTGGTCCCTCTCAGCCTCAGTCTAAGTGGGTAATTGAGATGGTATCATAATGTCTTTTTTTTTTTTTTACCCAGAAATAAAAGTTTTCTGAGCACATTAGAGAATCAGGCTGGACTAGCTGAGTAACGAAATGGATAAATTACTCAAATATGAGCTGAATGTCCCTGGGATTTTGTACACTGGGCAGGAAAAGCACAGAAGGTGGTGAGGGAATGGAGTTGGTGTGCCTGGGGAGCTGCTAGCTGTCAGCAGACACCCCCATTTGCAGCCTGTATTTAGCTAAACCTTTCCCAGGGTGTTTCGGGCAGGGCTGGTTCCCAGACACCCAATCTGCTCCTCAGACATCCCCAGAAGCACAGGGCCATGGTGGGTGGGGATCCCCCTGCTCCCCCTCAGGCACACACACACGTTTGGATGGTGTGGCCTGAGTGGTGGTGATGGAAGAGGTGCTCAGAGATCAGTGCAGTGAAAATGTTGACTTTTTTGTTGAGTCAAGCTCCCTAAAAGCCAAGATCAATTTTTCTCAGTCCCAAATATCTGGTTATTTACTAGAATTTTCTTTAGCCTGGCTGGCAAGGACCAAACATGTGACAGAGGTTCCTTTAGGGCACAGTGATGAACACAAACCCCAAAGTTAAAGCAGTGCAGGTGTGTTCCTTACCCAGCCCTTTGCCAAGGATTTTTCACACAAGACCAGAATTATGACAATGCTTAAAAGCAGCATGAAAAGTGCTGTAATTCCTGATGCCTGAGATTTATATTGATGAAGCTTGTAGCAAAACCCCCTCCTTCCTCATAAAGCAGCACATCAGCTTTGAGATGCCAGACAAGAGACCACCTGCCTTTCTCCTGATTTATTACCAGAGTCATCTGGTGCCATTCGATTCCTCCCCGTACCAGCCCATTCATTATTGATATTGCAAAGAACTTGAAATAGCTGTCAGGTGTCTGTTTTCAGGTTGGCATTGGCAGAGAGGAACTCGGGGTATTCCAAGCATCCCTACCAACTTGGCTGGGATCCTTGTTTGACATCTTAAAGCTTCATTTCAACCTTCTGGTTCATAATAATCTCGAATAGCAACAAAATCTCTGAGTGTCTCCCACAGGGCTGGGGGGGAAATCACAGACATCAAACCTGGGATGGTGAGAACACACCAGAGCCACCAGCACACAGGCTGAGGGTGGATTTAATAGCAAAGCTTCACGGTTACAGCATCAAGTTTTGTACTTCTTGGGTGTACGTGGGTGATTTTATCAGTGCTGCCTTCTCTTGAGAGGTGTAAAACCAGGTTTGGAGAGGGAGAAAAGTGAGAGGAAGGACAGGGGGGGAGCTGAAGGAGGGGTGGGACTTGGTGCCAGGAAGATCAGGCTTTTAGGAAAAGGTGTTCCTGCTGGAAGAGACACACAGAAATCATCCTCACCTGGTGTTTCACTGGATTAAAAATGTGAATATTTTCTGGTGTAATCAATAGGGAAGCAGATGAACAGCAAAGACCAGTCAACCAGATACTGCTCAGCAAAACCTTTTTTTCTGTTGCCTTATTATTTTCTGTTGCCCTCCTACTCAGGTTAAAAAATCTATCCAACCACACATGATCCATGAGTGCAGATTGCTGCCAGGGGATGGAGCCAAGCAGGGAGGATCCTGGAGCAGGCAGATGCCAGCTCCTTGGGGGGCACAGGGAACACTTGCCAGAAGGAAGATAGTTTCCAGAACTTATGGATTTGCAGAGATATCCCAAAATTTTATGTCCAGGTGTCTCACTACTCTGAAAAGCCTTTATTCATTATTATTTGACTTTGTTCTCTTGTTCAGCATCATCCACTTCACACCTGATGTATAAACCCCCCCTGAGCAGTGTCCCCAGCAGAGGGGACAGTCCCAGGTGGGATGGGATGGGGAGTTTTTAGCAGTGACACTGCTGCTCCTGGATGGCAGGGTTTGTATTGCTGCTGCCCTTTCATCTTCATTGTTTTTTTTTAAATTTATTTTGGATGAAACTTTAACAGAGAGTGAGGATTCTCTCTGGTACCTTTTACCTGAAGCACAAGACATGGAATTGCTGCTCTCAGCCTCTTCCCAGGAATTTATTTCCCTGGACTTTCCCAGGCACCCTGTGTTCAGCAGCAGGGGATGTTCTGCTCCATCAGCTGTTGATTTGCACAATATTTACTCCTTGAACAAATGTTTTGCCACAGAAGGGCATTTGGTGTTGGTAGAGAGCATCCTGTGGGATGGTTTCCTGGGATGCTGGGGAATAAGGGGAATCAGGCTGCCAGCAAGCTGCCAGTGCACCCCTGGGTCAGTTGGGCATTATCAATCTCTGAGCCTTGCTGTTTGTTTGCTTCCCTGCACATACTGCAGCAGCCTATGCTGACTTCTCTCCCTTGGGAAAAATAAATTTTAAAAATTTCTTGTGCAAGAGGAGGAAGAGAAAATCAGACCATTTTCCTGAGGCCACAGAATTTCTCAGATATCCATTTGAAGGGGTGTTTATTACAGCCTTTCATCCCATCCCCTGACTGTTGAGACTGAATTCCCTGCCTGGCAACAGATGGGATGCCAATTTATTTTTAGCAGTTTGTTTGCTTTGATTGAACCCTTAAACAGTTTCCTGCTTTTAAGTCCTTGAGTTACCTTGGGGGCTAACGAGTGGGGCTGAATTTCTCTGCACAAGGAAATTCAAGAGAGAAACTTCCTGTGATGAGGAGCTGTCCTGGTTCCACAAAACCAATGTTTTACTCTTCATCTCGGGGACCTGGAGTACATTATCACTATTACCCAGCACTCTGAGTTAGTCTTTTTTTTTCTTTTTTTTAACAGAAAGGAGAGCAGCAGAGAATAATGCCACCTCTGTGAGTGCTGGAGGAGTGTGTAAGGTCATCCTCAGTCTTAGTTCTCCACAAATCTGACAAAAGACACAGCAATGGGTCAAATAGCCCCAAGACAGGCACATTGCCCCTGCTGGCACCATCCTGTGCACACCATTTTTTCTTGGAAAGCACCATTTGCACACAGACCTTGTCATTCCTCTTGTCTGAACCAGGAGAGCCAGAGACACCGAGAAATTCCTTGCAATTTAGGAGGAAGGGAAAATAAGCAAGACAAATCAATCCTTCCTCTGTGCTTTTCAGACTTCTGAATCTTCCCCTGCCATTATTTGTGGGAGACATGAGGTGTGCTGGCAGGGGACTGACCTGTTGGCCTTGATAATCTAATAAACCCTCTGGATTAAAAATATTCCTGTGGGCAGAGGTTGGCTGGAGCCCAGCCCTGCATCCACCCGGGCACCCACAGCCTGTCCCCAGCACCCCTCCTGCCCAGGGACACTGCAAGGCTTCCTTGCTCACTCTCCAGGCCAGGAGGCACAGGTATCCATGCACAAATCCATGGGAAAACTCTCTGGAGGACTCCTTAATGTAATGAACAGAGCAGGAATCATCTTGTTTAATCAGCCAACATCCCTGCGAGCTTCAGCCACTGCTGCACAGAGAAGGAAGCATCACCCTCATCTTCCACTGAAAAGGTTTTAGTGAAGCTCTGCCCATTTCTGGGAAGCCTCAAAAATCTCTGTGCTCATTCCAGCAGAAAGGTGTGTACAAAACAGAGGAGCTCCCAAGTCTCTCTTTTGAGGCCTGGCTTAAAAACGAATCACGTTTATTAAAAATGTTTCACTTCTGCTCTCCTTTCACCCATTTGTTCAGTTCTCTGCTAAAACAGAGAACTCTTCTAGAGCTCTCCTTTTGGGTTTTTTCCCCTCTAAACTGCTGTTGATAATGCAGTGTAATGGAGCTTTGGTTGGATTCCTTGCTCAGGTGCTTAATTAGGTGCAGCTAAATGAGTTACAGAATGTATTCCTTTGGACTCAGTCCCTTTTCTTTTATCCAAACTAAAATCCACTGTTCTCCAGAGAGTTCTTGTTTGAGAATTGACTGAAGGTAATTATTTCAGATAATTAAGATCACTAAGCAAGGTAATTTAATTTTCTTCCCTGTCTCTTCCTCCCTCCAAGAAATCTAAGTGTCTGGGTAACACTTGATCAGTACAAAAAAACTTTTCCAAAGATTAAGTTGTCCAAGTGTGCTGTAAGTTAGGAGAGACTTAGCATGAAGTGCAATCCCGTGGAGGAGTAATGACATTTCCAATGGAATGTTTCTTTTTCCAGAAGATTTTTCAGGGTTTAATGCTGCATCTTTGCCAGGGCCCCAGGCAGAGACAGGGGGTGCAGGGATGGGACCCTCTGGGGCCAAATGAGCTGCATTGGAATCAGCTGCTCTGGGGCTGAGGCCCAGCAGGTGAAGGAGATGAAGGATAATGAGAAAAAGGTGAATTGTGTTGAAATAACGAGGCTGCCCAGGGCCATGAGTACCAGAACCTCAGTTGCAAGGGGTGTGTTGGGGCAGCAGAAGACAGAGGGGGGTTCAGGGCCTTGGAAGACTAAAGGAGCTGGTCAAAAAAAAGGTATTTAGGTTTTTTTACTTTATTTTTTTCTCTGTGTTTAGTTGCTTTTTGGTGATCTTTCAGTGTCTGGTTGTCTCCCAGGTTAGATATGACCTGTGGTTAGGGAAGTCTGAAAGAAGTTTGCTGTAACCTTTTTGTTGGAGTAATTCAGAGAAAGAGGAGGTTGTTTTTTCTCTAAGTGCTACATTTTTCATGTTTATTAAGTTTCTCTTGGAAAAGGGGTGATCTTGGGAACTCTTCTGTGTTCAGTCTTGGGGCTATGAGACAGGGACCTGTTTACCAAACTTCTTGTATTTAACCAAAGAAACTGCAAAGCCTGGAGGTTCCTTTTTGTTCAGTGAGATCCCAAATCGCCCCAGTTTCTGCTAATTTAGCCAACTTTTTGTTTCTCTTGTCTGTTTGCAAATATTTCTTGCCTTAGCTGCATCCTGTCTGTGTCCTGTGCAGATAGTTGGTGATATTTATACAGAAAACATCTTGCACAGTCTCCTTTCCCTGTGATTCTGTTGTATCTCAGACTGAAGTCCACAAAGTGTTGGGTTTCTCAGCAGTGTCTGGGTGCAGACAAGCAAAAAAAAAATAGCAATACCCAGGCCTAAGCAGCTTTCAGGCTTTAAACTTTATTCAATCTTGTGTCCTGGGCTGTGCCTTAAGCTCAGACCTTCCTGACCTGGGGAGTGTTGCCCGACTCCCAGAGCTGTGCTGGGGGCTCAGCTCCTGCCTCTGCAGCCCCATTCCTGGGCTGGGAGGGGATGAACCATGGATCTTGGAGCAGAACAACCTCAGTGCTGCAAAAGCCTGGGCAGGAGTTGCTAAGGAAAGAGCTCAGTGCTAAAAGACTGCAGATACATCTGTGTGCCTGAAGGGCTTCTAAAAAATGATTCCAGGTGAGAGGGGACAGAGCCCCTGCTCCTGGGGTGACCTGGAACTGCTTTGGCTTCTCTTGTCAGGGTCTGCTGGAACACGATGATGCTTTTAAGGGTGTGGATAAGGTGATGCAAAAGGTCAGGAGCCATTCCAGGGTAGTTTTGTGGAGAGGACAGATCCTGGGCAGAGTGTCCAGGTCCTTAACAAAGTTTCTGCAGGGTGTCTGGGGACAGTGGCTGCTTTCCAGAGCACCAAACTTCCCACCTGTTCGTTTCCAAAGCTCAGCGCAAGTTTTTTAGTTCCATTTTGTAATGACTGCATGCTTGTCTTCAGGGTTCCTGTGGTGTGTTCATTATAATTTCTGTTTTACAAGGGCCACTCACAGAAATGCAGAAACACTTCAGCAACCTGTCAGTGCTGGCTTTGAAGCCAAGGTAGAGGTGAATACCAAAGATCTGCTATCTTAATTAGTACAAGAGGTTACAGAGATGTTAATACCTGATCTTGCAGGGCTGACAGAAAGGATTAAAGGTTGTGGGATCAAATGCCTGTAAAACAGAGGATTCTGGGCACTACTCAGGGTTTTCCTGAGCTCCAGTGAGCAGATCTGGGCTTTGGGTGCTTGGTGGTGCAAGGCTGGGAGCCTGCAGAGCCCCCAGCTTGTGGGAACTGCCAAGAAGAGCTTCATTCATTCCTTCAGGCTTTGATGGCATCCAGTTCTACCAGAAATCCCTAAATAAGGCCTGCACCTTGTGGCTTGGAAACATGATCTTCCAATGGATATGTTTTCTGAACAGCCTTGCTGCTGTGCTGGGGAAGCTTTGGGGGCACAGACATGTGGCACCAGCTTGATCAGCACCTGTGGCTGGAAGGTGCTGGGACCCAAGGCCAGCAGGACCCTGGGGGTGTGACTGCTGCCCCCAGCACCAGCATGAGAACTGCTGCCCAGCAGCCAGCACCACATTTTTTCCAGCCCTGTGACGAACTGGACCAGTTGTTCCCATAGTGCTGGGATGCTGAGCAGCTCCTGGGCGAGGGTCAGCAGAAGGGAAGAGCAGTTTGTTCCAGGGCTGTGTATGAGCAGGTTACCCCAGGGAAAGGGGCACAGCAGCAGTTGTTTGTGGAAAGTAATGGAAACTGGATCCTGGACAAGATGTACCTTTTGCAGACCTGGCTCCCCTGGCCTTTCCCAAGGTGGTTCATGTGATGACATTCCTGAGGTGCAGCCAGGAGCCCTCCTTGAGGTCCTGAAGCAGCCACAGTGTGGGCACAGAATAACAGCCCCACTTCAGGCTTGTTTGTAGCTCCTGGGGTTTGGTGTTGCAGGAGGGTGTTGGAGACCATTGCCTGTGCTGCTTCCATAGTCCTTCCCCTGAAATGTTTCTAGCCTCAGGCCCTGATTCCCCAGTGAGGTAGTTTTGGCTGAATCTGTCAGAATATCTGTATGTGACAAGTAATATTCAGCCTGTATAAAGGTGGTAAAAATCTTGCTGTAATTAATTAACTTATTGTATTTTATGATGCTTGGCATGACTCCTGGCACCCAGAGGATCTCGGATCTTTGATCCAGAGGGTGTGATTTATTGGACAATTACACATCCATGCACCATCACTCATGCTGGGAAGAGGAGCTGTGATCCCATCAGTCTGGGAGAACGTGACATGGGAGGACTTTTATCAAATGAAGGGAGGGGGGGGGCTGATGGATGGAGAAGTGGAGGAAGTATTGATTTGAGCCAATATATTATTGTCTTTGTTAATATTGTGCAGACAGTAGCAAATAGAGACCCTGCACTGGTGTTGGGGGTTTTTCCATGATGAAGAATTGCCCTTCTGTGAAGTTGCATTTCAAAGAAGGAATGATGCTGAGGACATTAAATGATTTCTTATGGAAATGTTAGTTCTTTCATTATACAAAGAAACAGGCAAAAGGCACAATTATTTTTCTTCTTCTGGGAGGAAATGGTGTGTTGTGAATCCTCTTGGGTGTATGGTATGGGGGAAGAGATTTCTGCCTGTGCTGCACTGTTTTGAGTACAAATGACCCAGTGATTCAAGAGGTCAGCATGTTTTGGGGGGCTTTTCGTGGCTGGTATTTCTTAGGATGCTAAAAATTGAGGGTAAAATAATTGAAGATGCTGCACCAGTCTGTGTAAGTGGAGGAAGTCTGAGCTTAGACTTAATGATGAACTGATTTACAGGTAAAGTGTCCTTCCTTCCCATAGCTGGCAGTACTGTGGAGCCTGCAGAGCTGGTGGTACTGTGTTCCTCCTGGCATCAGGAGCCCACTTGTCTCTCATCCTTTCCTGCAGCCACGTTGCCTCACGTGGATTTTATTTTCTGTGTCCCATGAAGACCTGAACCCAGGCCTGGCGAGCAGCAAGGTCTCTGTGTGGTTCTCTTATTCAGCAAAGACTTTTCCCCCGAGTTATCTACACGTTAGATGGCTGTGAAGGTTGAATTTATTGGGGTAAAAATGGCGAGGAGGGGATCTCGGTCTCCTTGTTCTGGTTGTTCATCAGGTGATGGACCTGAGCTGGGCACCTCATCCTTGCTCCAGGTTCTGCTGCACCATGCTGAGGATGGGTGTCTATTCCCCTGGTCCCCACTGGAGGTCACTGGAACATTGTTTACCATTGTCTGTCAGAACAAAGGAAATGCAAAACTGACATTTCATAAAATTAATGTCTTAAATTTTCGGAGATTTTATCAATTTTATGTATGAAAATAAATCTCCGAATTGCTCATAGTCCCGATGTGTAAGAGGTATTTTTTAAACATCTCATGCCCCGAGGAGACATCAGCAGAGTCTTTGTTTTACAAGTGATAGGAATACTTTGTTTATCAAGTGATAGGAATTTCAAGAGCAGCTCCTGTGCTGGGTTCTCTGTTCCCCAGCTTTGTCACACCCCGATGGCCCTGTCCTGCCTGTCCAACCACAGCTCAAACCAACCTGTGGTCATCAGCAGGAAACTTTAATGTTGCCATTGCCAGTCACTTTATTCCATGTGATCCTACAGGCTGGAAAGAAGGCAGCAATTTGATGCTCTGCAAAGATTTTCTTTTTTCTTAAATTTGGTTCAGATCAGGGAGGCAAAAAAAAACCATGTAATTTTTTTTTCTTCCTCTGTGCAGGCAGCAGTTTCTGCTCATTCAAATTTTTGGGAAGCCTGCTGAGATAGCCCTCCTGCTTGGGGACCCCTCTGCTCTTGGTGCTGGAGCAGAAGCAGATGCTAGACAAACAGGATCTGATTATCAGTAACAAGAAAATTTTGGCACCTAGTCCCAGAATCAGCAATAAAATGAAACAAAGCTCCTTCTCAACCCCTCTATCAAAGTGTGTGCAGTTGCTGCTAATGATAGACTGAATAATGATGAGTAAAAGGAAACCTTTGCATTTCACAGTGATAGTTAAAGCCAACAAAGAGACTCCTGACTTTCGGGTGATCTTCAGTTTCCATGTAGCACGGGGGTTTGTGCATTAGTCTTTGTACAAAAAGTGGATTTGTGACATGCAGCCCCTTCTGGGGAGTGAGGGGCCATTCACTGCCAGGGTGCAGGCAGTCAAACAGCTCCAGCTCTGCTTGGTGTCCCTGGAAAATGTGTGGGAGGAGTTGGGGATTTCCATTTCAGCTCTAGGTACTTCCCATTTATTTTGTTCCCCCAGACAGCTGGTGGGTCCAGAAGCTCTGCTGGAGTGTTCCTCAAATAAATAGAAATGTGTGTGTGAAGCAGCTCGGAATGCAATGCTCCCCATGAGCATTTCTGTTAGAAAAACAGGATTCAATGCTGGAAAATTTTGAGCAGAAGTTTCAAACTGTCTGCAGGCCCCTGGGGACCTTGGATTTGGGGTGAGGAAGGAGCAGGGTCAGCCTGGGCAGTCTCCCTGGGCTGATGTGCAGCTCTCCTGCTGCTCTTTCCTGATGCTGTTTCCAAAAGCATCAGGTAAAGTCTGTCTGGAGAATTCAGGTAATCCATCTCCTGGCTTCTGACAGTCATCAGGAGCCTCATGGGGAAGTTTTTCAACAGCTGGCTTTGTGTTTTTCTGATCCCTGGTCTCTTCCCCTCGATGGGGAAGAGGATGGGTGAGGAAAACCCTGAGTTTGATTCTGCTGAGCATTGGGGCTGAATCCCAGAGGGGTCAGAGCCACATCTTGGGGTCTTGAGGGGGCCTCTAGCAGCCAGAAAATGCTAAAGCTGATCTAATGGCCTGGCTGGAGGGTCTGCTTCCAACAGGCACTCCAGGTGAAGAACTGCACTGAAGGGAGATGAAGTCTTTCTTGTGGCTGTCAGGATCCTTGTCCTGAGGCTGCTGCCAGCCTCCAGCACTGGGAACAGCCCTGCTGTAAAGCCTTCAGGACACCAACACTTGATTGTGTTTAGCAAGTAATTTTCTGCACCTAAATAATAGGCTCATCTCAAATTGATGAGGAGTGCAGGGACCTCACTTCTGAGCCATTTGATTAGTGCGTTAAAATGACGAAGTACTCAGTTGGAATAAGAATATTTTTGTCCAAAAGCTCTTGTAATGCAACTGTGCCTGAGAGCCATGCTGGATGCTTGTGGTCCTGGGGCTGCTTTGGAGCTTCACGTGGGGCAGGCCACCTCCTGAAATGTCACTGCTGGGTGTCAAAGTCGAGAGATGGAGGTCTCTGGTGCTGCCCTTGAATATACCCACAACAACCATCTCCTCATTTGTTTGGTTTTTTGTTTGTTTTATTATTTTTTGGTTGGTTGGTTGGTTTTTTTAAGAAAAAAAAAATATTCATCATCCTCAAAGAGGTTCAAAATGGGATGTGCAAGCCAGGAGGAGAGAGAGCTCTGATTGCACCCAAGAACCACATCCAAGCCTGGACTGGGCCTGGAGCTTTTGCTTCATTTGAAAGCTTATCTTTAAATATTTGCACTGAAGCCTTGGAGCCCTAAGAAAGAAGATGCAAATAACTTGACTCTTTTCCCATGGAAGCAATTAAGAAACTGTGTTAATAAGAAATCAAGTTGTTTGTAAATTTTAATGGTTTAAAAGATGCCCTAGGGAAATGGCAAACAACTAGGACACTTTGATGTGGACCCTTGCTAGCCAAGGAGCTCCACCCATCTTGTAGATGAGATCAATTAAAAATTATCAGGAGAAAATGACGTCTTCTCCTAATTTAATGTGTGCGCCCAGAAGGATTTTTCTAGCATAATGGTTGGAGGCTGGGAGGAGTGTCATTTTGTTTTAATTTTTTTTTCACCCATTTCAGAAAAAAGGGAAAGCAGGCTGCATCCTGCTGCTGGCTGGCTGGGAATGCTGGGAGCAAAATCCATGGGAAGCTGTGTAAATATGGGATGCAGTGCCCTGCCAGTGTGCTGGTGGGCAAGTGGCATTTAGCTGAATATCAGGACCTGGCTCTGGTGGGGGTTTGACATTTGCTGGTGACACCCAGGGCTGTGGAGAGAGGCAGATGTAGGGGGGGTCCTTGGCAGAAGGATGACTCCAAGTTGTTGTTACAGTCAAAGTGTTGTTTTATATTTATATGGGAACATCCATGCTGGTGTTCATCTCCTTGTGAACTCTCACATGCAAACTGCTTGCTGACACCAGCCTGTGTCTTACTGGTGCACAATGGGCTTGGAAAATGGGAGTACAGGTGGCAGCTTAAAAGCCAAAAAAACCCCCCACAATTTAAAAGTCAAGTTTATTTCTTCATTCCATGATTGCAAAGCCCATCTCATTATTTTGGGGCCCAGCTCCTGCTGTCCATAGTGACCCTGCAGAGGAGTCCCCTTGGTTTTTAAAGGTGCTCAGACCTGACCCAGGCACAGAGGGTGAGCAAAGGCTTCCTCAAAGCTGAGGAAAACATAAATGTGACAGGGATGGAGGATGGAGCTGAGGGCACAGCCCTGTGTTTGAGGCAGGTGAGAAACAGGGAGTGACAAAGTGACAACTGTGTTTACTGCTGCCTGGGTGTGTGACACACACGTGGCCTCGTGTGGCTGAATTGTTGTGATTTACAAGGAATTCACAGAACTCTGAGTTTTATGTCGTGTGTGTCTACACACACACACAAATCAGCAGAGGATTTCATTATTGCTGTGACACGCTCATTCCAGCTTGTTCACTCCTATGATTATTGCAATTTGTTTCCCCTGAATTTTCTGTAAGGCATGACAAGACACCAAAGTTATGGGGAGTTGCACAAAGGGCTCCTTTGCATATTAAAGACTTGGTGTTGTCACTTGACTAAATTTGGGAAAACATCTACCACTGTGAGTGTCATTAGAGAGAGATGAATTCCAGTGCTCATTACTGGGGTGCTGTGACAAACAGGGGGAGGAAGGACTATGAAGTGGCAGTGTGCTTTTTTCCCCCCAAGCCTTGTTGAGGCTCATTTTGCTTCTCTCTCTCCAGCAGTCTCAATCCCTTGATAATAAATGCAGCTCGCATATGAACAACCCCCCGGACTGATTTCTTTCCACTGGAAGAAGTGATTTAAAAGAAGAAGAAGAAAAAAAAACCATTGAATGTGTTCATTATTGATAATCTTAAAGATTTACTGTGGGCTTTCAGAAAAGCTGCTGCCTTAAAGCAAACTGCTTTTATCTCCTTTCTGTTTGCTTAGTTGGCTTTTGTGGGTTTTGTGGGGCTTTTTTTTTTTTTTTGTTCAGTAGCTCACGTAGGGAGAAGCTTGAATATTTTTAATTTTATTTTCAGAAGGGAAATTTTCCAGGCCCTGCTAGGGGTAGGAAGGCTCAGTGGGAACAACACCAGGATGTGATTTGCCAGCACCTGGCTCTAGCTGCCTCTGGACACGTGAAGCATCAGCTCTGCCCATGCTGGGGACATCAGTGTCACCAGTGCAGCAGCTGAGCACCCTGGTCTCTGGGAAAGGTTCCTACCCTTCAGCTTCTGCAAACCATTCAGATTAAAGACATTAATTGTGAATAGTTAAAAGCCAACAAAAACCACCCTGGCAAAATAATGGAAAAATCTGCTCAGCAGCTGAGCCTGTTTCCAGACCAGTCCTTGTCTCTGTTCTTGCTTGCTTTCCCCTGGCCCATTTCAGAGCTCCTGTCTTGGGTTTAGGGTTAAAATGTTCTTCATGTGGCACACGATGGCATTGAAGTGCAAGAAGCCAAGAGGGAAGGGGCAGTTTAAGCTGGATGAATTCCCAAGTACTCCTTTAAGAAGGGAAATTTTCCCCTGATGTCAGAGCTTGCTGTCTGCCTGGTGGGGACCCTGGGCATGGCAGATTTCCCTGTTCATCTTCCTCTGCAGTTAGAGACCTGTGGCTAAAAAGTGTTTGCAGGATTCAAAGCAAAAAAGAATGCTTTGAATTCTTGGAGAATGCTTAGCCCAGCACTAATGGGAAGTACAGAGGTTGTGGGGTGTTCCTTGTCAGGTTCAGGACAGTGAATCTTGGCAAGTCAGTCCCTCTGGTTTAGGTTTTTCCTGTGCACTGAAGTGGAAACATCCCAGGCAGGTGTAAATCTGCTTGGAGCAAAAGCAGAACTGAATGAATTTCTGTTCCTGAGCAGCTGGAGGGAGCCAGGTGACCTCTGCAGAAACAGGGGGGCCCTTTCCTGGGGTTCCTCTGCCTCCAACCCCAGGGTGTTTGCTTTCCCAAAGGGCTCTGGGCATGTGTAGCTGCATTTCATCCCCATGGTTAATTCACCAAAATACTGGAACACAGAGTATCAGAAAACACTTCCTCTGTGCTCAGAAAGCAAAACCATATGCTCAAACCCTGTCATCAGTTCAGAGGCATTTAATAACCTCATACTTCACCAATCAGAATAATTAAACAGGCTCATTATTTTAAATATTCATTGCGTCCAGATTCCATGTTTGGCTTTCTTGGTCAATTTGGTTCTTGCTAATCTGGGGGAAGGAAAAAATGTTCTCTAGTGCTTAATTTGCATTAAAAACACTATAATTTGTAAGTAAATTGCAAAGCTTTTAAGTGAAGAGGGAACATCAGTGACTTGACAGTCAAAGCTCTCCTTTGTTTTTCAAGCACAATGTTCCAGAAAGATGCTCTCTCTTTCTTGGAATTACATGGTGGTAAGAATGAAGCCTTGTAATTGTTCATTAATCCCTGGTTATTAGGAGACCAGGGGGAAAAAGGACCAGCAAAGAAAAACAAATCCCAAAGCAGGTACTGTCTTGCTTGTGATACCTTTACTGGAAAACTCATTTAAATTTATGAAGTTATTTAAGGGTGGGGAGGTGGAAGGAAGGAAGGAACAGTGAAACCTTTCCCTGCCAGCTCCTGCCTGGCCAGGCTGCTCTCACCCTTCTTTCTCAGATCTATTTTTTTTTTTTTTTTCTTTTCTCCTTTTCACTGTTCCCAATGTGCAACACTTCTCTCACTGCCAGGCTGAGGAGAGTGGCCAACAAAGAGCAATAACTGAAACTTGGCCAAAAGGACTAAAAAAGCTATGTCATCATGGCAGAATAGTGTCTGTGTGGGAACAAGTTTTTTCCTACTCACTTGACCAATCTGACTCAAAATATCTTAATTAGTTAAAATACCCAGACAGACTCTACTTTTCTCCTTTCCTTGGTATATCAGATTGCATGGATATTTCTTGAAAAAAAAATCTCTACTGTACTGAAGATGTTGCTTTCTTCATTGCTTCCACCTCTTTATTTAGAAGGAGGAGGAGGGGAGTGAGAAACAAGGTTCTTTTTTTATTTCAATGTAAATCTATTGTTGATAATTGCATCTTTAAAACCTTCTCAACCTTCAGCTGAACAATGATAAAAAGAATAATGGCTGTGAATTATTAGCTGTGCCACTTACCTTCAAAATAGTTTTTACATTGTTGTGATGCTTCAAGTTATTTATTTTCATACATCTTTTTGGTTTCTTACGTTCCTGTGGTTCCTCTGGCCTTCAGTTTCTTTAGGAGCTCTGATAGTTCTGTATCCATATTTTTGTTATGGATATTATACAGGGCTTAAACACAAATCTGTTTTGTTCCATGCTTCTGAAATAATTAGATCAATTCTTCCTTCTCTTTCTAGGCCTGGATAACGCAACAAATATTGGTATGAAAACAAAGCAGTCTCAGGAAGTGGCATGGGCTGGCTTTGCATCCTTCCTGTAGGGATTTGCAGAGATGGGCTCAGCTCTGAGCTCTTTGCGCTGGCATTGAGGGCCAAATTTCTACCAGTTGTGGCCCTCACACAACGAGTACAGGAATTCTGTAAGGAATTCCAAGGGATTCTCAGTTCAGGCGTGAAAACCTGAGTCTGGATTAAATCACAAAACGTACTTCTTCATCTTGATTTTTATTTTTGTTTGATTTAATGAACGTGATTTAATGACAGCTGCAGAAGTGGGAAGGAAAAGGACAAAAACCCAAACAGGATGCAATAACAGAGCTAAGGCTCCTAGATTTGTATGTTTAAACCCAAAGAGCTACAAGCTTTGTGGGTTTTTTTTTCCTAGGCTTGGTGTTAAGCACTTTTACCTCCAGTTCCTGGAGCCTTGCTTGCAGCAAGCAGACCCTGTGACAGATGATGGTGTTTATCTGCCGTGGCAAAAGAAAGGCAAATCGAGATGGATATGTTTCCACTTGTTGGAACTGACAATTTATCACCCTAATTCCTAATGGATCAAGCATTTGCTAAAAGAGGGTAATTGTTTGGATGTGAAACCTGGCTTTCTGATGGGAGGGATTTATGGTGTGTCAGGTTGTGGACATGGAGTATAACATATTATGCTAATTCTTGTCGTGCTTCTGCATGTGGAATGACAGGGGAAGACACTGTGACTATCTAGTGTGTAAAAGCAGAAATCATCTCTGAAATGGGCAATGCCCTCTGCTAATTCAGAGGGTGAGAGTTGTAGGGAGAGACATTCTGTGAAGAGAACCATCGTGTTAAGAGGAGTTGGGGAGCAGAGGTGGAACACGGGGTTATTCTGCTCCCAGACCCGGAGCTAACTCTTGGTGAGCAGACTCTAAGCCACAGAGTTCTTGCTATCTGGCTTACATGTGGAAATTAGCTCTTCCTCCTCTTCAAAAAAACCCATTGTGGGTTTTTTCTAGAAGTACATGCACTACAAGAGAAGGAGGTACTGTTTTTCCTAGCAGAAAACATTTGTGAGAGGAACACCTCAGCTCCCAGTGCCTTGATGAAAATCACATTAAGGACAAAACTAATAACAAGCAGGTGAAGGGAGCCCTGCCTTGGGAAAGTGGCTTTTGCTGCTTCCAAAGATAGCAAAGAAATGTCTGATCACAATCAGAGGTAGAACCAGGGCTGCTAATGTATAGGAAGATAAATTATCAATGTAAGAGGCAAGATCACCCTCTGAAACCCTGCAGTCCAGCATTGTCCTCCTGGATGGGGCAGACTGGGTTTGGAGAGTAAGAAAATTGAATGAATAGACACCACAGAGTGCCCTGCATGGCTCATCATGGAGGTTCTGACACCATAAAATTCAGGCACCTTTGAATGGAAGCTGCTGCTGAACACCCATCTGATTTGGAGGGCAAACACAGAGTTGTCAAGGATTTTATTGTTTTCCTCTACAGCCTGAGGAGTGTTAGACCTTATTGGTTTTGACAATGCACCTCAATTAGGCCTTAAACATAAAACTGGTAGTACATGCTCTGTGAAATTGGAGGAGCTGTGGTGGATTCCTCAGAGGACTGAGCTGCTGGGTTGAGGCTTGAGGATGATGCTTCTCCACAAGGGAGTCCCCAGTCACAATAATTACATTGCTGTCTTCTCATAATATGATTTATTTAGATGTTGCCATATGAATTAATTCTCTCTAATTGCTGCTCTTCTCACTGTAAATCAAGGTTTCTTGCTTTCTGGAGAGTAGTGAGCATGATCCTACACTGAAGTAATTAGTCCAATTAGAAAGGAAAGCAGATGTGGAAAACCAATTACTTTCAGGAATGTCTGTTCCTGTGTAGACCAAATGCTATTCAATCAAAATGTAGCAGTAGAGTGATAAAACATTGTTTAATTCATAAACTCCATCCAGCAGTAAGGCCACAGTGGCTCTTTTGGAGAAGTTGGTTTGGGACAGGTTTGTGCTTTTCTTCTGGCTTGCTCCTAATTTATGTTGCTTCAGTGAGAGAGGAGATGCTGAGATCCCTGCAGTGAGGAGAGTGTCCCTGGCCCTGGGGACATGGCCCTGCAGTCAGGGGGGAACAGGATGCTCAGTACAACAGTCAGGAAAATACCCACCCCAGGGGGAAATGGGGGTTATGTTTGCAGCCCCTTTTTGGATGGTGAATTCCCTCCTCTTTGCCACATCAAAGGGATGGAATAAGGGTGAGTGTGTGGTCCCATCCAGCCCAGGGGCACTTCCCTGAGCTGTGTCACTGCTCAGTCATCTGGGATCCGAGCAGAAATGCCCATAAGCAGCCAGATCATGTCCTGACCCAGATAATTTGAGAGCTGCTGTCAAAAAGGAAACACAAAAGAACAATCGTTGTCATGCTGGTGGTGTGCCAGCTGACAACCCCTGCAAGATCTGGCTGGGAAGCTTTTAGTGAAACCTTTTGTGGGATGTCACTGATGTGCCTGGTGCAAGGCTGACTGGTTTGACTCTATCCGTGGGGTTGCTGTGATTGATGCTGGTGGAGAATTTAAGCCTCTGAAGCCCAAGATACTTCACGAAACTAAATAAATCTAGAGGAGGGGAAACGCAAGTACCAAAGGGAGAGAGGAATTGTGGTGTTCAGCAAAGAGGAAAGGAATTGAGAGCTGGCTGCAGCTTTGCAGGAGCTTGAGGATGAATCCTGCTGCTCAGCTGAGAGCCTCTGGGGAGAGGATGGAACTTGGAAAGATGTGAGGAGCAGGAGGAACAGGGAAAACACAAAATTCTAACATGTTCCCTCTCTTCTGCTCAATGAAGTTGTTGAATCTGTCCTTTGTGCCCGGCCCAGAGGTGTGTGTGAAGCTTCCTGCTTGCTGCTGGGAGAGAATATCCCCAGACTGCAGCCAGCACTTGCAGTCTCATCCCATCGAAGCAGTTCTGTGAAGTTTTAGTCTAACAAACATTTGCATTAGGCAGTCAGGAGCTTGTGTGGCTGGTTCTGTGTTCCTGGGCACACCATGCCTCTCCCAGTTTGGAACCAGGGTTTGTTTTACAAAGGATGCACTTTGTTTGGCATCCAGAGTAATCGATAAAAGACTGAGGGTGAGAAATGGAGAGAGGCAAAGGCTGAGCACTTGTCCCTGTAATTAATCTCCCAGTGCAGTTCTCAGGGTGGGTGGGAGAGGGGCAGGAGCAGAGCAAATGCAGTTTGTCTACACACAGGGTGAGCCAAACAAGACCAGAGTGGCCTCTTTGGGCTTTGTTTTTTAAGCTCTTCATTAAATACCTGCAGAGGAGTTTTGGACTGGAAGTTCACCCATCTATTTTCCTCTATCTATCCCTGGGAAGACAAGTGTTCTCATAATTGGCCCATTAAAGGAGGTGTTGAAATGTTACTAATTGTCAAAGGCAATTAAGTGTAGCAACATGTCACAGGTAAATTAACAAGACTCCAGGTGTTTTGAGCAAATTGCATTTATGTGGGTGTAAAACAATTCTGATTGTCTCTGCTAGCTGTCTGCACAGTTTTGTTCTTAGAGGAATGTGGTGATGATCAGCACCCGAGCTGGCTGCTCTCTGGGGTCTATGTGGTGTGCTACTCATTGGGTAACCCTGACTTTGGAGATGTTTAAAGTTATTCCCCAGAAGATGTTCCTTTTTCTGACGAGACCTGCATTTCCAGACTGTTTTCAGTCTTGCTCTGCTCCAGTTTGTGTGACTTTTCCAGACCAGGAGGAGCTTCAGAGGCAGATCCAGCTATGGAAGCAGTAACATGCAACCAGTCTTCCAGCTCCTTTAGTTCCCTCTCCACATCTGTGGCATAGTGGAAGTCCCTCTCATACCCTGCAGCCACTCATTTTTATTGGCTAGCACATCTCCTTAATAACAAGACTTTGTAAAAGTCACTTTATGAAAAAAATCCCAAGCAAAAGATGCATGCGTGGTGCTCTTACTTGTGTGTTACACATGGTGCATGTACAAGATATTTTACCATGGGTTTAAGTTTTGTGTTCACTAAACTACTGATTTTTCTATTGAGAAGCATCATAATCAGAGTTCTGTGGACACTTCTCCCTACAAGCAGTAAGGATGCTGTTAGCTCTGCTCCATGCATAGCTGCTTTCAGGGAGCCCTGCAGTCCCCCCAGAATCACTGAGAAAATTCAGAGCTTTAACCTTTGAATAAATATAACGGGTTTTATTTCTGGTTACAATTTTAACATACAAAATCTGGAGTTACTAAACAGGGTGGCCAGCAGCTGTATCCCTCCTGCCAAACCTGATGGCATCGTGCCCTCCCCCTGCAGCTCCCAACACTGTGTGTGTTAGGAGAGACCACAAAAGGGTGGAACTGTCACATGGTCCCATAATTATCACTCTTTGTTTCTTTTCTCTTCCCGATGCATTAGAGGCCCTCCCTGCAATGGGATTGGTGATTGTGTGTGTGTGTGCACACGAATGTTTGAGGGTGGGTGAAACCCTAATTGTATATTATTAAAATATTATGATTTTTCCCCTTCCAAGCTGCAGCAATACCCAGCACCTCCCTGATGTCTTGTGCAGCTGGCTTTGACTGGCACTTGCAAGGTTGTCCTCCAGGTGCTGCATCAGAAATCTTTTGACACAGTGTCAGTAATTAAGTGTACAATTAAGAGAATGTCTGCAATTAAGTTCAATCACTCAGTCAATCAAATCTACATTTGTAAAGGGTTTCTAAAGGGCCTCTTATCCAAACCTCCCCTCTGCTTCCCAGCAAAGTTAACACCAGACAACGTTTATTCCAAGCAACTCAAAGAAAGGGCTGTAAGGCTGGTTCTGAGAGGGGATTGGAGGCCGCTGTCTGCTAAATAAAAACTGGTTTTAGGCAAGGAATTTAGGCACAGTGCTGAAATGTAACTTAAAAAGGCTGAAAACGTTTCGTTTTCCAGCTGTGTCCCTCCCTGGGCATTCAGCTCATGGTATTATTTCTCATCTCCCTTCCTATGGAAAGGAATCAGAAAGGACATTTTGCTGGGATGTTAGCCTGGTTTTGTGCCATATTTGTGTATGGATGTACCTGGTTCATCCACATGCATGAGCCAAGACCAGTGGCTGACTTTTTTTTTTTTTTTTTACTGTTTTGCTTCCATCTCATTCCTTTGGCCAGGAAGTTTTGCTTGTCTGAATTCCCAGATCCACATCATGGGTTGCATTCAAAAGTCTGAAAATATTCAGTCTTTAAACTGCACTTATTACTCCAAAGAGTGACTTGAGGGTTTTTTCTTGTCTCTGGTGCTACGTCGACACGAGCAGCACGCCGTGGTTTCTTTGATAATGAGTTTGCATTTACATAGCACCTGTCAGCCCTTCATGGAGTTTTGCTAACTGCACACCCTATTGACAAAGCCTTGTCCACAGCAATGCATGTCTCTGGCAGCTTGTCTGCTGTCTCATTATTTTCATTGCTTTAATGTATGGAAAGCTGTTAACCAAAGTGCCCTTCATACAGGGGGGGAAAAAAAAGGCAGGCAAGTGATATATGACTTGTTCTGCTGTAAATATTCCCCTGCACATCATTAATACCCAACTCTATTTCTGTCTTCCTCCCTAGAGCTCAGAGTGCCTACAAATGGAAACCTCTTACGCCTCTGGAAGATGAAGCCAGGGAGGGAAAGGCATGGAGGGGGCAAGTTTGGGGTTTCAGCAGTTTCCCAGCACAAGGTTCTGCCCTCTGGAGCAGAGTGGGGAAGCAGGTACCCTTATTTTCTTACCTTTAATTGGTAAACGAGCAAATGTGTTCCTTTTTTTGTCTGCTAATGCTTGACACGTGATACTTACCCACTTGCACTTTCATTTTTTGAGTCTCCAAAAAGATAACGGGGGAAAAAAAAAATAATCCCCAAACCACTGTGGTGCCAATGTCCTGGTTACCCTCCACCATTCATCACCACCTGAGCTTTAATGTGGTTCTGGGATTCCCTGAAGGAAAATACTCCAGGAAACGATATGAAGGGCTCTTCTTGGTGGTTATGTCAAGTTACCTACCAGGATGGAGTATTAAATGAATAAGGAAGGAAAGAAAACTGAAACATTGTAGGAACTGGCTAGATTCTGGTTTGAAAATAGGTTGTGGTCCTGTTACTGTAATGATTTGATTCGAAACAGAGTGTAACTTTTAACATGAAGCAGGGAAATCAGTTTTTGTCACATATCCAACAGGGGAGGAGGGTGTTGTGCTAAGAATGAGCCTGGAAAGAAATGTCAGAAGCCTTGAGAAGCTGCCCTGTGGCTGGAAGAGCTCAGCATGTGGAAGCTGGCTGCTGGCTGCCAGGGGGCAAAGCTTTCAGTAGTCTCTGTAAGAAAAGCAGATCAGCAAGGAGGTTTTGAAATCAGTCAAACAGAAAGGGGAAATAAGGATTAGACAGGCAGATGAGAAATAATACAGGACAACAAATTACTGAAATCTGCTACTAAATCTATCAGAGCAACTAATAGGTCCTGATGGTAGGAGGACATGATTTGGTTTTTGTTTTAAATTTCCCAGAGCTCAGTTTTGGGGGCATTCTTCCTGGGGAGGTAAGGACTTTGAAAAGGCAGTTACTAGTGGTGAATGATCAGTGCTGGATGTTTGCACAGACACCTGAACAGATCTTTCTTGCGCTCAGGCTGAAAAATCCAAATTCTTCCTCAACTTAAATATTATTTACGTTCATTTTATTACAAAATAAATGGGCCTAAAATTTTAATGGAGTCTTGGCAGGCTCTGGAGGCTCTGTGGCAGGAGGGCTGGAAGGAAGCAGGCTTGGCCCGTGTGGTTCCTTGGAGAAAGATCCTCATGGGAATGCAGAGTGGGGCATGTGCACTGAAACGAGGCTGCATTCTGGTTTCTTTACTGGGTTCACTGTCCTAGAGGGAAGACGACTGAAAGCGAGGAGGTTACACATCTAATTTATCCCCATTAGGGTTTAATTTCTTGCTAATAAGGTATTTAAGCCTTCCAGAAAGCAGCTTGTGGTCTTTGAAGGCTTTTAATCTTTACATATTATGCAGAAAGCAAGTACATTCTCAAAATAGGCTCTTACTGGAGATGTTCAAGAAATACTGAGGCTCTCAACATGCTCGGGGTCCTGCTCCTCTCCACCTCCCAGCACACCTGGAGTATCCAAATTCCCATGGAGTTTCCTTTCTCTGTCAGTGGGAAGAAGTTCCTCGTGTTGCTGATTCATCTCCATGTCTCTTGTGCTTCACTCCACTGAAATCTGGTTAGGTATGAGACAGACTCCGGTGGAATGAAGGACAACAGAACCCATGGATTTTCCTTATTTCCCTCGGAAAATGCGGGCGAGTTTCGGGCACGTTCACTTCCCTTCTGGGGAAGCCCAGCTGGCTCACTCTGGTGTTTGGCTCATCTGGAGATGTGAAACTCTATCACCAGTGCTCACAGGGATGAAATGAGCTGAAACTCCCATTTGGTGTTTGGTTTTCCCCACGTCCCCCCTTTATGTTCACTTTAATTTCAGCCTGAAGTAACAGAGCCGGGGGGTGCAATTTGTAATGTGAACTGTGGGACAGTTTACCAAAGGCTTTGGCAATTCTCCATGTTCTGAAAGTCTTAAACTACCAGGAGCTCCTCCAAAGAAGAAGGTTTGGGCTTCTACAGCTTTTACGGGGGAAGAGCAACAAGATATTCACTGTAGTCCCTCCTGGTCTTAAACCCCTGAATTTGCAAAATCTTTAGATTGCCTCTAGGCAACTTTCTTTTGCCTGCTGGTTCTTTTTAAGAGCTTTGGCAGTAATGAGAATGTGTTAGGCTACTACTTCCCTTTAGCCTAGATAGGGGAGGAATGATCTTACTTAGTCACAGCCCCACATGATGTGGTGATTGGAGTCTGCTTGCTGCATGGGCAGGGAGCAGAGCAAGATCGGAATTGTTAAGCACTGTCCAAAGCCTCTTCCAATCTGTAAAAGAGACACAAAATTAAGACTATTAGAAATAGCATACCCAAAAAACCCACCCCATCCTTGCATCTTTGCAGTAAAGGTGTTTCTGAGGTTCTTGCAAGGGACTCTGATTATAGATTGTAATATTTTAACAAAGGGTCCAGTTCTGAGCAGCATTGCCCACTCTTCCACACACTTGGGTAACTTAAGAATTCAACTTTTACTTTGCTTGTACTTTGCAGCTTGAGAAAAGGCAGGGTGGGATGCAAGGAACTTGGCTTGGAGATGACCTGAAACACTTGCCTGCATTTCAAGCCAAGAGCCAGCCCACAGCCCCCCCACCATGAAGGTGCTGATTGAGGATTTAATAGAACAAATAGCTCAGGGTGTTTCTCACTTTTCCTTTTAAATATAAACCTGCTGTCTGTTGATGCCTTGAAGCCTCTCCCTTCGTTTTGTCAAGACATGTTAAAAGCTTTTGGGTAAATCCTGAGAAAGGGTGGCTTAGGCAGGAACCCATCAACTGAAATTCCTCTATGCAATCCTGGCTTATTTGAAATACCTTTTATCAGGCAAGTTACAACGGGCTTTAACACCACAAAGGCCTAATGCACAGCTCCCAGCTATTAACCACTTCATATCTGGAATTCACAAAACCAGTATGCCCAGGAGAGAAAATAAACAGCTGCAAGGCTGACTTTGGCTTCAGCTTCCTCCAGGAACAGCTCAGCTCATTAAGCCAAGGTGCTTATCAACAAAATCTCACATTAAAACAATGATAATAAAAACTTGAAATACGAGCTCCGTGGACCCACCTCCAACATGGAATTACCCCTCAATCTTGAACAACCACTTTGAAGTCATTAAAAAGTCAGCAGTATGGGGGGTTTTGTTGGTTGTGTTTTTAATAATCTTTTAATGAGGTACCACTTAGCTTTTGCTTGTCCGTGGGGAGAAGACTTGAGAGTCAGACTGCAATCTTTTTGCATCTACCTGAGCAGTAGCAAAGTTCTTCTGCATCCTCAGAAGCAGTAAGCCTTTAGCCAAAGGTCAGATAAAATTGTACTGGACTTTTCTGAACTTTAAAGTGAGCAAATGCTTCTATATTTCTTTGTTGGTAGGGGAGCTAAAACTGATGCTCTGAGCCAAAGCTGTTGCATTTGTTATACGAAATGGACTTGGTGTTAGGCCTGGTGATCTCAAGCCCTGGACACTTGGAGTGCAAAGCCCTTGGTGCTCTCCCAAGCATCAGTAACTCCTCATCCTGGCTGGAAATGTGTATAATACATCATTTTGTTTTTCCAAGAGCTTGTGTTTGGAAATAGCCTAAGTACAAACTGCTTCCTGGAGCTCAGATCTGATACCAAGTGTCAGACACTAAACTTCCAGAGGCAACACTTCTGCAACCCCTACCCTGCAGCAGGTTTTATGTCTGAAAACGACCTTAGAAAATATTCCTACTGCCATCCCATGTTTTCTGCCCTCCTCCAGCATTATTCACACTTTTCCAAAGTCCTTGCTTGAGGTTGGCTGCTACTGGTTTATAAAGAGCTTTGCATTTCTCTTGGTTCTGAGGAAGTTTTACAAGGCAGTTAAATCTGTGGTTGGTTTCACCACTGTGCCTTGTTGTGGGAGTGGAACCTGAGCTTCTAGCGGTAGCTGAAGTCAGTTAAAAAGCTCATGATTTTCTCTCTGAGAAGACCTTTGGACTCTTCTGCTGGTACACAATATCAGCATAAACAAGACATCCACAGGAGGGGGAAATAAAGCATCCTGAGCCCCCAGAGAGCAGCTCTGCCTCTTCAGGAGAGAGCCCACCAGACGCTTCAGTCCCCGTCATGCACAGAGCAGTGCAGGGCTTGGGGACTTCAAAGAACTCAGCAAATATCTCAAACTAAAGCAAGCAGAAACTTTCTTTATAAGGAAAAATAGCAACTATGACTACTGTAAATATGTCACCTTTTTGTGGTGTTTCTGGGTAGGTCAGAAAACATTTTTCAAGATGGAAAATCAAGAGAAGAGTCAACTGATAGAAGCTGAGCTCTCACAAATGGGGCTTGGATGGCGGCTCAGGTCTGGGATTCACTGCACGGGTGTGAGTCCAGAGGAGCTCCATGGGTTCTCCCTGACCTGCACTCTTCTCCAAGGCCAGACACAACCACGTAACTTCCCGTTTAGGAAATATTTTTTCATTAATCTCTCCAGATATTGCCAATTCCCGCAGCAAACAACTTTGTTCTCATTTATGACTTAGTTACCCATTGGGACTGGTTTGATGTTTGCATTTTTCCTCTTAAAATCTGTCCCAGGGAAGGGGCTGCTGGGTGAGCAGCACCAACACATCTCCTCGCAGTCTCCTGCATCTTCTGGCCAAGGCAGGGACCTTCCCCAGCAACCACTCTGTCCCCAGTGACCCCCACAGCCACGACCCTCACCCCGCGTTGCTCCCACCCCCTCTCCCCTCACTCACCTCTCCCGGGGAGCGGTCCCGTCCTGCACCCGCTTTGCTGGGGCTTCGAAATCCCAAAACTTAAGGGAGGACAGGGGAGCGGGGCAGCTGGGAGATGAAAAGTTGAAGGACTCGCTCTTCTTTTTTTTTTTTTTTTTTTTTTNGGGGTGGGTTCCAACCCCCCTCCATCCATCCCTCCATCCATCCCTTCCTCCCTCCAACCCATCCATCCCTCCATCCATCCTTCCACTCACCCATCCGCCTCCCTCCCGGGGCTGGCCCAGCAATGGGCTCTTCTCTGACACCCCCAAAGCGATGGCTCTGGGAGGTCTGTCCCTCCCAAGGGATGTAATTTTAAAAAAGGTTGGAAGGGACCAACAAGAAAGAGGAGTCTTTTTTTTTTTTTTTTCTTTCCTTGTCAGGTCAAAGCCCAACAGTTGCGTTTGCTTTTCTCTATAAGAAACATTTTCATTTTGCTTTTTCTGGAACTGGAAGACCTACTCCAGAGCTTGCTTTGGAGCATGTGATGGGTTGTGAGGTTGGGGATGGAATGCAGTCCCTCTAAACTAGTAACTCAAGCTGCAAAATCTTGCTGTGGAATCATCTTGCAAGGACTTTGGATAGAAGACCTTTGGGAAGTGGAGGGATGCTCTGCAGGGGTTGAGCTCTGAAGGAATCCAGTCTGGAGTGAGGCTGCAGGAGCTGCTTTGTGTGTTATGGGAATCTACCAAGTTGTGGAGTTTTCCCCCTCTTTTTTAAACCTCTTTGCTCTCCTTTTCATGGGATGTGGGGGTGGAAGGTGTCCATCCCAGGGGTTGGCACAGGGGGTGCCCCTGAGAGGGGTCCCAGTGCTCAGGGTGGGGGCTGTTTTTCAGCCTCCCAAGTGCTGCTGTGGGGAGCTCTGCAGGCCCAGCTCGAGGTGCCCATGTTTTCCAGTCAGCAGAAGTATTCTGGGAGGCAGATTACTTCTGCATCTTTTAAGTTTACTAATCTGCACAAATTATTTCAATGAGTTTGCTTTTCCAGTGGAGCAGGATGTAGACAACTAAGTAAATAGATTACATTTAACTTTTTTCTTTCTTTTTGAGATGCTAAAGCTAAGCTCCTGTTCTTCCACACTGTTTCCCATGTAAGAACTGGGCAAGAATCCTGTTTCTCAGTCTGTTTGTTGGGTAACCCAGAGATCATAACTCTGGGCTGGTTTGGTTATGTCACAGGTCACAAACTTTGCTGCTTCAGTTTTGGTTGTGCTGAATTGCACTGAGCCCTGTGTGACTTCCTGTAATTCTGGATTAAAACTTCTGGGGTTTTTTTGCCACACATTTTAAACGTGGAGGGTGAGCCCATCAACCTGTAAGTGTGTCTGCTGGAATACTTCTAGAGAAAAAGAAGCCTGCGTTTTTTGTAGGAGAAATGCACACTGAAGGTTATCACTGGTGTTGCTTTTGTTTTCTTAGGGCTGTGGGAAACAATAAACCAAACTCTTGCACAGTTGTACACTGCTGCACAGCTTGGAGCCAGGGATGGAGTTCTTTTAGATACAAATCAGTTCTTTGTTTGTTTTGTTTGCTGGGGAAAATAACAAAAACCTTTAAAGTCTACAACTCCTGCTGTCAAGGCGAGATAGTGTAGCACTGGCTGGGGCCTGGAGTGCTGGGTAGGAGCAGAGTGTTGTTCCACAATACCCAATTTTTTCAGCTATCAGTTCCCTTAAGCTTTCAACACGTATCCTTTAGGTGGAAAAAGCTGCCAACACATCATAAAACTGCTGCTGCAAGCTCTCAAGCCCTGCTGATGGAAATATGTCAGGGGATGGAGGCTCTTCCCTGCAGTGTCTGCAAGGCACATTCCACCATTTGGAGGAAACCTGTGTGGTCTTGAAGGCTTGTCAGCTCTGACCTCTAAATTTGTCCAATAAATGGAATAAAATTATTTACTTGGTCTGCAGGTTTGAGACATCAAACACAGCAGAGGAAAGCTCAGGGCCACGTCTCCTGAAATTGCACACTGTAAATTCACTCTACAAGCAGATGGAGAATAATTACTTGAGGGTTTTTGCCCGTTTGCCACCAAAGCTTATTTATGATTGGGGAAAAACATCTTTATAAAGCAACTGTCTACATAAGAGTAAGGAGTGAAAAGAGCCCTTGGACTTTGCGTTCTTTGTATTTCCCATCACAGAACAAGGCACCAGGGGCTAACACTGTGTTTCACTTTAATTTCGTGTGGTTTCCCTGACTCTGCTGCCATGGAACCAGCCTTCCTGCACCCTTTCCCTGCGTAGCACTCACTCTCCCACATGCATAAAAGGAAAACAATCTTGTAACCCTTCTGAAGTGGAGCCAAAACTCCTTGTTTGATCATGGGGAGTCATCCTCCCCGCTCTGTTCTCTGCAGTCTCCTCAAACCAGAGCTGGGGTGAGACTGGTAGCATCTGCAAGTCATCTGTGGGAGCCTTGGTCCCACATCATGGTTCAGCCTTGCTCAGCACTGACATGAGCATGTGGCTCCCTCAGTCCAGTTCTCCAGCTGCTGCTGTCTCTGGGCAGATGGGCACGTTCTGGAGCTCATTGCTGTGAACAGCCCAAAATACAAGTTGCAAAATTAAGGCTTGTAAGGAAGTCTTGGAATGCCAGAACAATGAAGGAAAGGAGAAAGGCTGAGACTTGCTGAGGTTTCTTTGGGCTTGTTCCCTGTACCACCACCTAACCACTTAGTTGAGACTACAGCTTTATCATTTGAATTACTATCACTCTGTTTTAAAGGCTGCATCTCCTGAAACTTGCAAGAAAAAAGGCAGAACATGCCAAAATATTTCCAGGGAACTCAAGGAGTTTGTATCTACAATAAATGGGATTAGATCCTTAATGGCTTGATATAGCTAAGGCTCTGATCATGCTCCTCGTTCAACCAGGTGTCTGCACAGAGGTCAATCGACTGATGACAGGTTCCAGTAACTTTATTTCAAATATTCTAAGCCCTAATTGCTCGTTTGCAACTTGCAGAGGAAAGAAAACTGCTCACACCGACCTCTCTTGTTGCCTTCACCCTATCCCCGGGCTCCACATGAGTTTACTTTCTCCCTTTCACTTCCAAATTTCAAAGGGAGCACTGCCTCTGCTCTGATCCTGTTCTCCCTGTGGCAATGGGAGTTGGCAGGAGCCAGCACACCTGGCTCTGCAGCCTTGCTCAGGCTCTGCCTCTGCCTCTTCCCCATTAATAGGTTTGGCTCTCCACTTCCTGCAGAGGCACTGGATTCAGCTGCAGGATATGTCTTTGGCAGTCCTGGGCATCTGCCCTGAGAGTTTGGTGTTCATCAGCCTGCAGCAGAGCAGGAAGGCTCCTGGCTTCTCCCTGCTGCCATATCCAGGGAATGGGACTTTTTCCATCCTACAGCTTCTGGTTGTGGGGTGTACATAGCAGAGCAAGCTGGAACAGGCAGGACTTTTCATTCTGTTGTGACTTCTGGGGGAAAAAAAGTAAAATAGGGACTTTAGAATCTTCTAGTCAAAGTCTGGTTTTGCCATTTCCCCTTTGTTTTCTCTCTAAGAAGTAAAGAAGTTCTCTTGATTAAAGAATTAAAACAAACAAACACAGAAAAAGGAAAGAATGGGAAATAGAGAAGCAGAGGAAGAAAACCATTTTCTGGGAGATTTAATTCTGCCTTTGAAGCGAGGAACACTTCAGTGAAAATATTTTCTTCTTTAAAAGAAGGAAGTTTTGAGGAGAAATTATTTGCACTTATATTTCTTTTGCTCAGCTTCACTTGATTGCTTCAGGAGGTGCCATCCAGTTAAGAGCCAACAAGCTGTAACCTGCTTTCCTCTGCTGCTACTTCCAGGTGCCACCTCCGTGTTACAACACGGTGCTCAGGGCTTATAAAAGGGCCCTGGTGACACGTCACATCAGCCCCGTGTTTCCCACCAGGGTTTGTGGGGTGGAAAACCAAGGCTGACTTTGAGAGCATGCTTGTGGGGGCTGGAAAGGGTCTTTCTGCCTTTCCAGGAGAGTGATTTCTACCACCTTTGTGCTCAGGCAGAGGTGGGAACACCCCTGGCAGGACTGATGGTATCTGCAGATGCAGTTTTCTTGCAGTTCTTACCATGAATCTGTTGGTGCTTCCGTGCAGGTTGGGATTTGTTTGCTGCAGTGAAATAACTGATGGCAGAAGTTCAGGACTAAGGAGGGAAGGTATCAGGAAGCTTGTGTAACTGTATCACAGTTGTCTGTGGAGATGGGGTTATTTATACCATAAAAAAAGTAGAGAAACATCACACAGCATGGAAAATTATATTTCACAGAAACCTATTTCCTGGAAAATATGGAGGTAATATTCCTCCCTCTGGTCTGTAGTTGGAGCAGCACTAAAAAGTTACCTTCCACAATAACAGGCATTTTAAAGACTCTGATAACTCTTGTGGGTGGGATGGACAGTGGATAGCTAGTTTTGCAAGGAATCAGGAGACTACAGGCACAATTTCTTTATTTTTTTTAATCGCCTAGGAAAGCCATACACGGGTAAGGCCAGGCCTCCTTGAAAGCATCACGGGCAAACTTCTGCAGCTGCACGAGCTCTAAGTCACTGCTGTGGCTGAGAAACAAGAGAATTGTTTGCTGTAAACCCACTCAAACAGGAGGCCAGGCCCCAAAATTCCAGCAAGCTCCCCCTCAGGAAGGAGTCTGTAGCACAGTTAGTAACTCAAAACGAAACCCCCTGCCCGCTCCTTCAGAAGGATTCTCCTAAAATCCACTTTCTGAAAAATTTTGAGTCATTGCTGTTGCCTGGCTCAAACAGGCCCTTCCTGGGAAGCTCTGTCAGAGTGCAAATAGAGGAGAATATTAGATTTCCCAGTTCAGGAGGCAGAGCAGCATGAAGGCAGATTTGCTGCTGCTTGTGCATGACAGCCCGGCAGGAAGCAGCGTGCTGCAAGGTGCGGGGCTGGTCTGACCCTTTCAGGAGCAGCCAAGTCTGCCTTCCACCACCTTTGTGCTCAGACACTTTACTGGCAGGTCTGATGTTATTTGCAGATACAGGTTTGGGTTTTTTTTTCCCCGTTCTTACCATCAATCTCCCTGTGACTCCATGCAGGTTTGCTTTTGTTTGCTGCAGTGACACTTGTGGTGCCTTCAGCATGTGCCAGCATGTTTGTTTGTGTGAGAGAGGAACACAGAGAGCCATGCAGGGATGGCTGGGCCCCTTGTGGCTTCTAAATAATGGGTTTGGGCACAAACATGCTTCACACCCCTCATCTTGGATCTGCACAAGCGTGGGGGGGAATGGTCAGCTTTGCTCTGTACAAAGGGGGGTGCTGGTCTTTTGTGCACAGTTACCTGCACTGGTGAAAACTGTTTACCCTTCAGTTGGTATGAAATAATTATTAGGTAAAACAGGGTTGTTTATACTCGTGCCATCTTGATTGTTTTCTGGGAAACTGAAGGTTTCTTGTGAAATGGGTTCAGTGCTGCACGGGGGTGATGCAATGGCTGCAGATGTGTGCACAGGGGCAGAGATGCCAGAGGTTGTCCCGGCTCCATCCTTGTCAAACTGCAAGTGTTGACAAAGCTGAGCTGAAAGATGTAGTAGTGAAAACACTGAGTTTAGTTTGGATAAGTATATTTGTCTTCTGGAAGCTTTTTCAGAACTTTCTAACCTTTCCTGCTACTTCCTCTCAATCCATTTACTGCTCACGCTAGGAAGTGGGGATGCAGCAAAGTGATTTTTTTATGACTTGAGTGAAGCTGCAAATACTAAGAAATGTGTTTTCTGTTCGGGGTTCTTTTGGGGGTTTTCCTGACTAGAAATGAGAAACAACTCTTCCAAACCTTCTACAGCCTTTGACTGTGGATCTGCTTGTGGCTGCGTGCTGGGGGAAAGTCTCTCCCGGCATCTGATGGGAGCAATGAAGAGAGCTCCCTGGAGAAGCTTGGGCACCGATTTAGGGACACCGGGTCTGGTTTGAGCGATTCCCTGAGCCGTGCCCCTGGTTCCGTCCCCAGGTTCTGCTCCCTGGGAGGTGGGTGCTGGGTCCCTGGAGGGGCAGACACCTTCCTGTAAGGCAGCTCCTCAGAGCTGTCCCAGCACGCCGGGCTCCGAGGCTTTGTCATCTCATTCCTGGCCTTTTGTCTGCAGCTCCGAGTGCAGTTTGTGAGTAACCTGAGCCCTTCCCTTGCCCTGACATGAAGGCACACGCTGCCTTATCTGAGCGGCAATTCCAGCCCGGGCCAGGGACACGCCTTTGGGAATGCTCCTTTCTGCAGCCTTCTTCAGCTCTGCCTTGTCTGGGCTTGCTCTGCGCTGCTCTCTAGGCTGACAGTGC
Organism: Florisuga fusca; assembly: GCA_038090715.1. Taxonomy (NCBI): domain Eukaryota; kingdom Metazoa; phylum Chordata; class Aves; order Apodiformes; family Trochilidae; genus Florisuga; species Florisuga fusca. The sequence continues at coordinate 2,834,257 of JAAWXA010000047.1, read as the reverse complement.
AGCTGGGAGCGAGCCCTGCGTGTGAGCTTTCCCTGCCCAGGAATACCCATCCCCAGCTGCAGGAATGGAGCTGGCACCCACCCGAGTGCAGCCACGCTTGGGGCAGGGGGGTGGTTGGTGTGCCGGCTCTGCTGGGCTCTGAGAAGCACCTGGGGAACCTCTTCATGGACCCAAAGTTTAGCCGACACGTTAAAGGGACACCACATTTGATTATGTGGTGTTTAAACAAATCATTTTTAATTTGGAATTCCATTCTTCTGGCCTTGATAAGTACTGGCTGCGTCCAGGACACTGGGGGCTGTTGACCTGGGCTGAGGTTTGCAGTGTCAGAAGGACAAACCCAATTTTTTCCATTTCTCTATCAGAAGGGGACATGTCCAAAGCAAACCCCTCTTCTTGGAGGGGGGGGTCTTTGAAACTCTAGCTGAAGGGAGGCCTGGGGCAGCCCCTGTGCTGTGTCCCACCTGGGGATGCAAAGGGGGAGGTGAAGCCCAGCTGGAGGCTGCACTCTGGGGCTCCCCAGCCCCTTCCCACCCTCCTGCGTGTGGGAACAATTGCACCTTTCTGTTCAGAGATGTATATTAAAATAAGAGAGGGGTAATTTTAATAATTCTGCATAATAGCTGATGTTCTGATCTTTATGTAGATTTGGGGAAATGGAGGAGTTTTCGTATATGCGTGGCTTTGGTTGAGCAGGAGATGAAAGGCTTCAGAGAAGTATTTAAAGTGTATGCCTCAGTTTTGCTGGAAGTCATTGGGACTGAAGCTGAGCCAACACAAATAACTCTAATTTTAATTATTTTGGTTAAAAGTGTGATGGTTTTTATCAGGGCACTTATTTAGACACATCCCCAGGGCTGCTGAGTTGCAAATGTGCCTTGATCCAGGGGAGCTCTGGGTTTACTGGGATGGTGAAAGGAGAGGTGTTGGAGATCCCATCCGTGTCCCACACGGGCTGGGACACCACAGGAGCTCTGGTGCCGAGGTGGTTCAAGCTGTGTGTGTCCCAGAATGCTGAATCAGGACCAGGGTGACCCCTGGGTGCTGTCAGCCAGAGTGCTGGCTGCCACCTCGGGGGGTCTGTGGCTCCTATTTTAGCCTTTCCCCACCTCTCGACCTCCCAGTGTGGGAGCTGTAGCTCCGGGGCAGATTTGCACCTCTGCCTCAGTAACTTTGACCACACCTTGGGAGGAAAAAAAAAGAAAAAGAACTGTGAGGTACCTGCAGGTGCTGGGCTGCTCCTACCTCCCAGCATCACCCAGGCAGGAGCCATCAGCTGGGTGCTCTGCACTAATATTCTTCTCTTGCATTATTTACTGTTGCAAAGTGTATTCCTCTGCTCTCCTGGCCGAGGTGACACCTCAGCTCTGGATTTTTGATGATGACAATTATGAGACAAAGGGAGAGAGGCAGCTTGGGTTTGATTTGAATCCCTTTGCCTTTTTAAAAATTGAAGATTTCGAAGGCTCAGCAAAATCCCTACCACGTGAGACCATGTTTTACATTCTGCCTGTTTGCAGACCTGATATACGGGGGCTTTGTGCAGAATCCCAGCATGACATTGTTGTATTAATGATTGAGGGAGGCATTAGGTTGTCTCTCCTAATGCTGCTTTGTGTTTTCAGGTTCTGGGAGGGCATATTTAGAGATGTAAGAAACCAATGTTAAATATAAACATACATGTTACTTCAGGGAATCTGTCTCAGCCAAGAATGAAAACTGCTTCACAGTCAGTATTTCTTTTTTTTTTTTTTTTTTTTTTGTCTGACTTCATTTCATGAGCAGTGGAAAAATCTGCACCAAGGGCTGTAAAGATACAAGTGATTTACCTTGACTTGGGATGGAGAGAAGGTAATTTTGCAGACATTGTAGGTGCTCCCAGAAAAAACCCCAAGACTCTCTCCTCTCCATCCCATTGAGAAAAATGTAGAATTCTTCCTCTGCCCCTGTGGAACACCCAGGGGCTGAGCTTAAAAACTCTCAAGAAAACTCACACCCAGTGAATACCTGAGAGCATCCTTGAGCTGGGCACCTTTTGAGGGAGTTATTCCAAATCTCTGCCAGAACAAGGAAGTAGATCCGAGATGAAACTCTGCAAGTATTTCCATACCCTGCCTCTGCCTGAGGCTTTTCCTGGCTGGATCTGGGGGTAGCTGGGAGCGTGGTGAGCAGCATCTGAGGATGAAACCGGAGGGGATGGATCAGGCTGAGTCGTGGTCCCTGCTTGGGGCTGTCAGGCTCTTGACATGGGCTTATTCCTGCTCAGGGAGGATGTTTGCAGTGGGACCTTCTGGGTGCCCTCCCTGCTGTGTCACCCACCAGCTGTCACCCGTCCCCAGGCAGTGGCTCCAGAAGACCAAGCTGCACACGGGTGGTTGGAGGTGACACACTCTGCTCCTTGGCTGGTCCTTGACTTTGTTGCAGTGTTAGAACATTTGCCACCACTTTAGTAAGACTTCTCCTCCTCCTCAGACAAAGGTGAGCAGGGGTGCTGCAGGTCCAGAGCTGCCCCTCTGCCTCCCCAGGCTGCTGGCAGGGCTCAGTGCCACAGCTCTCATCTGCCTGGAGTTCATTTCTCATGTATCTGAGCAGCAGACATGAAGCAACTTGCTTTATCAATGTGCTGCTCTGAAATTACTGTAACAGAGGCACTGGGCAGCCAGGGGAGTCTGACATCAGTCACTGTTTTACAGGTATATTCAGTTTCTCAGTCACACGTGAAGTGTCTGTGCCTGGACCTGCAAACCTGGCAGAGCCCCTGGCAGGGGGGAGCTGAGTTTCCTCCTGCAGAGCTCAACAAACCCAGGTCTGCAGGGGCCCACAGCCTCTTGGTGACAGTGTCTGCACCCCCAAGCCTGCAGGGAGCTCTGTGCCAGCCTCTGGGTGGGTGGGCAGCACCCCAAGAGGGGGGCACAACCTTTGGGGGCAGCTCCAGGGGCTCGGGTGATGTTCTGTGAGAGCAAAACCCACCAGGCACTGTCTGTCCCTGCCACCCCAGAAAGGGCTTTCCATGGCATGGGGGTGACACCCCCAGATGAGGACCAACTCCTAGGGGATGTCCCTGCCTGGTCCTGGCCTCGTGGCTCCCTCAGGCTCATTGAGGGTTTGTTGAGGGGCAGCAGGATGATCTTGCCTTTGCTCTGTGTCTGTTCTGAGAGGAGTAAGGGAATTGGAGGTGTTGGTGTCTGTGTCTCTGCTGTTCACTTGTGTGCCATGCAGCATCCAAACCCAGGCAGTCTGTGCACACATCTGGGGTGGGGGGCAGCCACCTGGGGTCTTCAGGTCAGGAGCAGGCACACACCTGAGGGAGACAACTGTGTGCAGTTTTACATCTACCCAGATACATAAATAAAACATTGGTCCACGAGGTGTTAGTGGAAGAATAAAACCCAATCCTTAAACCCCCATACAGAGAAAAAACAAACCTCACCAGTATTTTCATATTTAGATATATGCTAAAAAAAACCAACCCTGGTGGGTTTTCCTGGTGGGAATATTCCCTGGTGGGAATATTGTCCAGGGCCCCAAGAGCAGAGCAAGCTGGGGGATGGTAGGAGGTAGTCCAGAGGTCAGTTTTTCCTGAGTTCTGAGAGTGGAGAATGTTTTGAGGGGTTTGTGCTCATTTGTAATTTAAATCTGCTTATTCTGAAGCACAAGACCAGGGGCTACATCTTCAGCTGGCATAAATCTGCTGGGCTGCATGGAGATAAACTGATTTACACTGGTGGAAGATCTGGCCCTGGATATAAGAAATGGAAGCAGGTGGATGTAATTTCTCTAAATTTCCACTCGAGCTGCACATGCCTGGAGCACCAGAAATTGAACCACACTTTCCCTAAGAGTAAAAAAGTTATTAGCTTCATATTTGTGATAGTGCTTCACTGCCCTCCCTCTTGACTGGATCATCACACATAGCCATGGGCTGTCTCTGGCAATGACTCTGTCTCCCCAATAAAATTAAAAATCACTTTTGTTTCATATCTTTTTAATAAGACGTGTCCTTTTTAATAAAGGGCTCTGCTCCTTAATGGGTGATGAGCTGATCAACAGCAGGCTCAGAGTTTATTGCGTTTCCCTGATTTGAATTTCTCCTTCTGCATTTCAGATGTAATAATAAAACAAAGTAAAAATCCCCCAAGACTCTGCACATGCAGCACAAGCAGAGTTTTGCTGCTGTTGCTGGGGTGAAACTGATGCAGTGAGGTGTGAGGAACAGATTTTGGGGCTGAATGTACAATACAGGCAAGAAGAGAGGAACATTTTTCCCAAGCCCACAACTTTCACCAAAGTTTCTGAGGTGCTCAGGATGCTCTCCTTGCCCTCAGTGCATCTGCAGATGTGCAAAGCCACAGAGCTGGGGTGGAACTGAGCAGTTTCTTTGTCTCTTAGCAGAGTATTTAATTATATTTCATACGTTTTCCTTTTCAAAAAATGAGGGCAAAGAACATGCCCAGCAATTTTTACAGGATTCTGTTTCATTCTCTCACAAAACCAGCTCAGTTATGTTGAAATTAATTTACAAGCCTTTTGATGCTACTAAATTATACTGGGAACAGCTTTAGTTAAAATTACACAACCTATTAATTAGCACAGAAGTAAATAGACAGTATCTCTACACCTCGAAAAAAAAGACAAAGGTTAAATTCCAGGGATTTGCTGAGTATTAATTTTATTAAAATAATTTATGCAGATTTCCTGCTTCTGAATTGTTCCAAGCTCGAAGAATCAAACAAACCCAAATGTTTTTCTATCTTTAGCTACTTATATAGGCTCATTTATCCCTGGGATCATTTCAAACCTCTTTAGGAGCCAGATATTTTTTCAAAAGTGAACAAGGAAGGTTATTGAACCTGAGGAGTTCAGGAGGCTTTGCTGTACCCTGCTCTGTACCGTGCATCACCCGGGGCTCTGGGGAAGGATGCTTGCAGGGGGTGGGCACCCACCTTCCTGGAGAGAGATGTTCAGGGGCTGGGATGCTGTGAGGTGCTCAGCACCCACGTAGTGCCCATCCTGCTCTGGATGAGCAAGGCTGAATTGATAGGAAATGTCTGAAAGTCATCATCCTGTTAATAGCAGGAAACAGGGGACTTTAGCAGGTTAAAAAACAAAGCAGCAAATGCTGCTCCTGCTCCTCCAGCCCAGAGAAGTCTGGGAGTGATAAAACCTTTAATTAAAGCAGAGCCTGCAGCTCAGCTGCACTCGTGGCTGTGGTTTCTGGGGTTTTCCAGCTCAGAAAGTGTAACTGGGGGCGATGTTTTCAGGGCTGGCAGAGCACAGGCCATACAGTTGCAGTCTTTTTGCATGCTTTTAATCCTGGGGCTCTTCTCCTGTGGGTTCCTTGCTCCACAAGTTACAGCAGGGCCGGGCTCTGCTCTGCCCAAATCCAGCCCAGAAGGTGCTAAGGTTGAAGGTGCTGGGAATTGGGGCTTTGGTGGGTTCCTGCCCTCCTGGTGCCATGGGCTGGCACTGTGAAGTTCTGTCTCAGCTGCCAGGTGTGCAACGAGCAGAGGTCAAACCCCAAAATAACCCAAAATAACTAAAAATAACTCTCGGTGATTTCAACAGATTTGCTTTTGTTTATCAGCTCCCTGTGGCAAATCTGGCAGGGATGTGAATCTAATCACTGCACCACTTCCACAGTTAATTCCAGTGAAAAATGGTGCAGCTAGTGCTGCCCTGTTGCACACTGGGGGTTCTTGCAGTCAAATGCCCATCCTGCACCCACATCTTAGGTTTGAAAAGTTGTTGATAATCAGAACAGTCCAAACTTTGCAAATCTTGCTCCTCCTTCCTTCCAAGCACACGAATTTGTGCATCAAGAGATGCAGCACCAGAACCCCAGGCTGTGCTGGAACAGAGATGTGAGGAGCAGGGCTGGGGATGGCTCTGCTGGGCTGGAAATCTGCCCCTGCAGCAGGAACACACTGCTTACACCAAAGGTGTAAATGAGCCTAAACCAACCCTTGCAGTTACAGAGCTATGAACCAAGATGTGCTTATTTTAGAAGGATTAGAGTGTCAGGCTTCCCAGGGCTCTGTGAGCAGGAGGAAGGTCATTTTACATCTTCTCTTGCCCAGGTAAAAAATTGCTTTTTTCTACTCCAGCCTGATGGAGCTGGTTGGCTCAGGGAATAGGCAGAACTTGTTGGCACAGTGAGCTGTACCCCTGGGGTGTTGGTCTTGACTGGGGCAACTAAATAGGAAGAGAACTGAACATTTGTTCTTTTTTCTTTTTTAATTTCTGTGCAAGTTTAAAATATTGCAGGCATTAATCTTCAGGAGTAGTCTATGGCCTTTCTGTCATGGCTTTTCATGTTCTTCCTCCCTTTATTTTTCTTTTCCACGTCGGAGCAATGATGGAGAGGAGAGGATTCCAGGTGTGTGCGAAGTTGAGGTTCAGAAATTCCTACCCTGGGGTGGAGGGGGAAGTTGGAGGGAGGAGAAGAGAAAGAAGAGAGATGAGAAAATAAAGTAGGCTCCACCACCTGCCATGTAATGATGGGTTCTGGAGATAAGGCTGTTTTAAGGTGCATTCCAGACATATGGGTCCTGCCCAGACACAGCACAAAAGAAAAAGGAGACTTAAAACAACAGCCAGCTCCTCCTCCCCCCGGATCAGGTGTGCACATAGAGCAGGGAATAGCTAACTCGAATAAAAGCCTCTCTCCTGGCCAATGTTTTCTGTTTTAATAGATAGTTTTCATCCAAAGCCCCCTGGAAGCACACGTGCACCCCCTCTGATCAACCTGATGCCTCTCCCTGGGGGTTCAGGGCAGGGGATCCTGCTGGGGAGCTGCTGGGGAGGGGGATGCTGCATGGGGGCATGGCAAAGCCAACCCTCCCCTTGCATCTTCCTTAGCAAACCAAATTAAAAACAATTGCCTATTTCTCCCTCAGAATGGAAAGATTCTCTACAGCTCTCCTGGGTGTGTATTTGTGTCCCAGAATTCCAGCAGGATTAGCTGGAATTAGAGAGCCAGAGGGGGTATCCTGGGTGGTGCTGGTGGTTCTGAGCCTGGTTGGTGCTGGTGGGACTGGCTGTGGGAGCAGAGCAGTGCCCACCTCTCAGCTTTTCCCTGGATTTTCTCTGTGCTGCTGGGACTGAGCCCTGGGCACTGGGCACAAGGAGAACTTGGGATGTTCCTGAGCTGGAGGTGGTGGGACCCCAAACCTGCACCTCAGGGGGACGTGGCACAGCTGGGTGGTGACAAGGGGCAGATGAAGTTGCTGATTCACTGGGATTTTCCCCACTGAAAACTGCAGAAAAGAACAATGGGTAATTGTAATGCATCCTAGGAAATGGCAGGGTGATAAAAGTGGAATCACACAGTAAAAATGTGATGGAAAGCTCCTACATTTCAGCCTCCCTTGTCGTGCTATCTCCAGGCAAATTTTCTCTCTGTTGGACTGTAAAAATCAAGTGGTAGACACTGGGTTTTGGTGCAGGAATAGGAACACAACTCCTAAACTTTATCCTAAATGGAAACTTTATCCTAAATCTTGGGGATTTTTTTTTTTGAGGGTGGTTTGTTTAGAATCGTTTTTTTTTTTTATTTAAAGAAGATGTGGCAATATGCTCACACCTATGGGACAGCACTAATTCTGTCCCTGAATTTCCTCTGGATGATTTCTCCCCTGTCAGCTCTGATTTCTGGTGGATCCAGGTGCTGTTTTCACTTACTCCAGAAGCACTTTTCCTTTGCTCAGCCCTTCCTTCCCTTTCCTTCCAAATTTTGATTCTTGTCTCAGTATTCTTTCCCTCCCTTTCCCCTGAGTATTTCAGTAGTTTTGGCCAACAATGAAGATGTTGGAATTTTATTAGAAAGAAATGTGAAATTCAAATTAAGGTCAAAATGGAAAATATGGCTATAAATATTTGAAAAGATCTGATCTGAGGTGGGTTTCTTCCCCTTTGAGTCAAAGGCAGTGTTGCTGTACAAAGGTATTTTGGCACTTTTAAGCAGACAGTTTAAAAGCAGCCTTTAAAATATATATTCAAATCAATTCAAAATGGGCTAAAGCCCACAGAAAGGTTCTACTATCTTTTTTCCAGTCATTTCCTGAATTTTAGTTTCCTTATCTTAAGGCTTTTTATAGCTTTCTGCCCATTTAGTCCCTTTCTATTCAACTCATGGAAGTTCCCTGATAATTACTTAGCCCCATCTAATTCCCTAAGGTCCCAAAATGCAAAACAATTCTTCACAAGGCAGATTACTTTTTGCAAGCTTTAACAGGAGAAAAAGAAAAAAGAAAAAAAAAAAAAAAGAAAAAAGAAAAAGGCATTAAAATGATGTGATCTGAGGCAGAGTTTCATTGCTGAGCCATTTTCTACCAGACCTCATTTTGCAGATTCTCTGTGATTGCACCTCAGGGAGGGTTTGAGCCCATCCTTGCTCCTGCCAATCCCAAATTACCTTTGACATCACCAGGGCAAAGCCACTGGGGCTGCACAGTGACACGATTTCACTGAATTCTACATGACCTGTGCAACCTGAGAAGCCTCCTGTGGCAGGCAGAACGTGATGTAAATGAGAAGAAAATCCAGACCAAGGGGGTTCTGAATCCATGGGTGGCAGGAAGAGGCAGCTGGGTTTTCTCTCTTGAAGCAGTTGCCCCCCCTGGCAGACTTTTCCCCTCATGTATTTGTCAGTGGGGCCAGAAATTGCACCCACTTCCACCAGTTAAGCAACTGGTGCTCAGGACTGGTGTACTGACCCTCTCCAGGTCCCTTTGCTTCCCCTGAAGTGATGCCATGGTTTGCCAAGTGCAAAATTTCCAGTGCAAGGAATTGTGAGAAAAGAAAGAGAAAGCTCAGGCACCCATCAGCACCCATGGCCCAGGCTGGGAAACTCCCTGGGTGACAGGGGACCTGGAGACCCCCAGGAGACCCCCAGGGCCCCTGCAGGGGATGTGGGTGGGAGCTCTGGGAGTTTCCCTCTCAGGTCTGGGGTTTTGGGAGCCCAAAGGCAAGTTACCTGGAGATTTTAAGTGACTTTGTGACCACATTTGTCAGGAGCAAGTGGTAAGAAGGCAGAGGCCACGTCCTGGGAAGTCTGAAGCCATGCTGCAGGGTCTGGGGATCAGTGGACCTGGACACAGCTCTGGGGCACGGTGAGGTGATGCTCTGCAGGTACAGCACCTTCATGTCATCTGATCTATAAAAGGGCTCATCTCCAGCTCCTTCAGTCCTCCAGCATTGTGGGGACTTTCATTTGTCTCTGGAGAAAGAAGTCTCAGTGTTTTATGATAAAAGCCTTTACTACAGGACTTGGGTGAATATCAGCATAATTTAACTGTTAACAGAACCTTTCATTGACTTTTAAAATTATGCCTCTCCATCACCTACCCTATGGGTTTCCTTGCTTTTCATCTTGCAAATCCCATTACTTACTAATTTCCTCATAATAGAGGCAGAAAAGCATATAGCATCCCATTCAGCAGTGATTTAAAAGTCTTTTAGTTCTGAAGCTCCATGAGACAGAGCAGACATTTTGTGAGGTTCCTCCATCCGTGTTTTCTTTGTAAAAATGCACAACATAATCCCCACAAGCCTGGGGCTTCTTTGGATGTGATCTCACAACTCCTGCTCGTGCAGCTTTACAGAAGATGCAACCTGGTGGAAATTACAGAAACACAGTCAGGGCAGAAGTAGCAAGAAGATGGTGAGCAAGATTTACCTCGTCCTCATTATGATAATGGATGTAATATCCATGGAAATGCTGAGGGGCTTTGCTGAGAGAGGAAGGACTGCAGGCAAAGAACAAATCCACAAACCAGCATTATTTACCCACATTTCCTGAGCAGGCTCTTGCTCACATGGGGAGCTTTCTACAGGGGGGCCATGAGAAACTTTGATTCCCTTGGTGCTTGGAGAAAACATCTCACACGTACCATGAAGCAGAGGGGCTCATTTAGGAATGAAAAAACTATTGCTCATCCTGCTCTGGCATGAAGGAGCATCTGGCAGCATATTCTAAAACTCTGCAAAGACAACAGGAGGCAGAAGAAAAAAAAAATAAAAAATCCTAGCTCCAGTACACCTCTTGTCAGCCCAGCAGGCAGCATGTGAGCATTGGAAGGAGGCAGCACAGAGATGGTTCTGCTGAGTTGTGCCTTTAGATGCTTGCTTTCTGTTTCCATCCATCTACTGGTGCCAGATTTTTTTTTTTTTTTTCAGTGCAAGCTGGGCATCCTCACAGAATACACGAAGATAAATTCACTCAGTTAGTTCTGCACCGGGTTGGTCCTGGAAGTGGCATTCCAGAAATTCAGGGACTGCAGCAGGAGGAGACAGCACTCCTGGCTGCTGTTCTGCCCCATTGAGCTGCAGCTGGTGGAGTCCTGAGATTCATCTGATCTGCTTACGTGTGCTTAGACCCCTGATGGTATAGAAAATGTAGAGGAGAGTGAGCGTGCTGTATTCCCAGCACAGACAGGGAACTGTACACATCAGAATAATGAAGTCCTCATTAACATTTTTTTGAGGTGCAGCCCACACCCAGGCCAGCAGCTGATTAAAAATCAAGCAAAGTTTCTCACAGCAGAGGAGCAGAGGGGAGTGTGAGGCATGGGACAGGCAAGAAAGGTTCATTTTATCTTCTGGGGGTTGCATCCCCTGGTTGCTGCCAGCTGCTGCATTGCCTCCTCTGTGTGCAGAGCTGAAACATTGGCCAGGCAAAGCATCACACCTGGATGTCATCCCTGCCCCTCCCAAGGAATAAAATGAATGCCCAGAGTCAGTGTCAGCACAGCTGGGGGCTGAGGTTACTCAGGACCCAGGGCCATGTCCCTCCTTGCTGTCCTGCAGCTCAGCAGCTGCTGCTCTGGGGTTCAGAGCAGGGGCTGGGGCCATCCCAGCAGCACATCTCTCTTCTGGTTCTTTTGAAAAGCAGCAGAGCTGTTTGAGGGGCGGGGGATGGAATGTTCCTGGGGCTGCAGGGACTTGTCTTGGCCACAGGAATGTTCACAAGACCCAGCATGCTGCCCTGCCTGCCCTCTGCATTCGTTCCCCTCCAGGTGTCGGCAGCTGCTGCTGAGGCTCCCAGAGTTTAATGTCACATTTTCCTCATTATTATTATTTTTTCTTTTTTCCTTTCTGCTCTGTTTTTTGTTGCTTTGGATTTATTTTTGTTTTGTCTTCCTTTTCCCCTGTTGTTTTCCTTCTTACTTACCCCATAACTGTCAGCTGGGCATTCCTACAGGCAAAGCACATTGTTAAAACCACCCCCTAGTTGGCTTTTTTTCTTGTTTCCTCGTTGTGGCAAAGCCTTCTTTACAAAGGAGTCCTTTTATCCTGTTCTCTCCCCTTAGGTATTCTGTTGAATTGATTTCTCCTCTCATTTTACAGATGAGATATTCCAGGAACAATCAAACTAATATTTGTTCTGTCAAACTTAATCTAGGATACATTAATCTAGGATATAAGAGGGAATCAGATCCAGAAGACCATGACTTCCTTTTCTTATCAGAGAGATAATAAAGTAAAAGGATGATGACCAGCTGCTGAAATTTAAGCAACCAAGAACAAGAGAGACTTTTTTATTCAGTAATTGGGATGAGACTTGATTTCCCAGAGATTTCAAGGAGCACAGTCAAGCAGGGGTGAAAAAAACCTGCTAACTGCTTTTATTTTTCAGATAAATATTTTTCAAATTAACAGATTTGGGTTTTTTGATTTTAAGCTCTTTGTACTTACCACAGACACAGATATTTTTCCTCGTCTTAAAACAAACATTACTCAGGAGAAGTTTGACCCTCCAAACCTCTGGAGTTGAAACCTTTCCCCAGTGTCTCTGCAGTGCTCAGGGAGGGCTTGGGTCACTCAGGCTCTGCTTGTCCTCACCTGAGAGATGCTTCCAAAGAGCCCTTGGTGGGATGGATTTTAGATGCCTACCTTAGGATGAGATGAATCACACCTTGGAAGTGCTGATTTCTCTCTCATCTCTCCGGGCAGCCTAAGGTGAGTCGTTTAGGATCCAAATAGGTGAATCACACCCTCAAGGCCATGGAGAAAATAATGAAAATTTGCAAGCCTAGGCCCAAATCTTTCTGGTAATCTTGGCTAATTTTTATTATTTTACTAAAAAAAAATAAAATTAAATGTCTGTAAATAGTTTCATGCTTAGTGGTGGAAAATGAAGATAAATTCTCTACCAGGACAGAAACAGCTTTTTTCTTCCTGTGTGAGCAGAGGCAATGGTGTTCCTTTCAGCATGCACTTTCTTTAGCTGGTCTCTGTCTTTTCTAAATAAACACAGAATTTACCTCTACCTGCAGTCTCCAGAGCTCCTCGTGCCTTCCTCCGAGCCGAGATGTAAGAGATTACCAGATCAGACTCACTTTTAAACCATCTGGTTCCTGTACTTCATGTCAAGGTTTCCAAACTGGGCCAATGTTCCCCAACCCTTCAGTGCCTGCTTTCCAGTTCTGTCCTTTGAAATGCCCACAACAAGTGGGAAGTTCTCCCCTAGAAAACTCTTCTGTAAGTGGGTAATGTAATGATGGGGGGAAGGAAAGGTTCATCCTTCCAGGAGACCGGGTTCAGTGTGGTGTCCCCATGGGAGTTAATATCCCCAGTGACACTTCCTTCTTCCCCATCCCTCCTCCCAAGGGATCCCTGGGGCTGACAGGTCATTTAAAAACAGGAGAACAGCAGATGAGGGTGTGGGAGATGATGCTTTGTGAGCGGGTCAGGATTGATTCAGTGCTTGTCATTTCCTCCTTATTAATTTCTGTGCTTGATCCGTGTTACTGAGTCCCCCAGTAAATGTTTTGTGATCTCTCTGAGCAGGGACTCTGCATTTCATGTCAATGGAGTGTTCTGCAGAGAAAGCTTCAAGCTCTCTGATTAAGTGCTGCAGTGGCAATCATAATAAGAAGTTAATATTACTGGAAGCAAAATGTATTTTCCTGTGCGTCCCCTTTGCAGAAAGGCAAACCCAAATATTGACTTCAGAGGATGCTTCTGTGTTCTAAATGTGTCATGCTCAAAAATGGTTTACAGGCAATTATTGGAAATGACAAGTAAAAAAGAAACACCCTTCCCCAAACCACCTCTGAATTGCAGCTGATTCTTTCATGAAGTATAAATCCAGTAATGAAGTAGTTTCAAAAGTTTTAATTCTCTGGGCAATTAAACAGAAAAATGTTGAGTATTGAGACAGGGAGCAATGCTGCTGTGTGTTTGGGGTCTGAAGATATCAATGGAACTTTTAGCAGAAAGATTTTTCTATTGATCCTCATGGTTGTAAGAGGTAATCCTTCAGTGTGCACTCATTAGCAGTTCCTAATGACTTCCCTCAGAAGCCACACTGAAACTGAGGTCAGTAGAAACAAAGTGGGTGTCAGAGATGTCTGGTACCCCCTGATGCTGTGCCCCCAGCATCTGACCCCAGTTCTGTGGAGGAGAGACCTTCCTCTTCATCAAAGGGTTAAGTCTAAGGGGAGGTGATGCCAAAGCTTTCCTTGGTGGAAAGTTTAACTAAAAAGGCCTTTTCTTCACTGGTGCTGGTGCTGGGTACCAGTGGTGATGTTTCAGCAGTGAAGTGTTCCAGACCCATGCCCTCATCCTCATCCTCATCCTCATCCTCATCCTCATCCTCATCATCACAGTATTTGAGTGCTGTGTCTTCAAGCTACAGACTGGGGTGGTTCCTGGGCTGGACACCGTGGTGTTTTCTTCTGTTCTATGAAATCTTGGTTTTGGTTCATTCAGTCTGTTCTTTGATCTGTTTGTCCTTGATACAGAGGGTATGGGAAGGAAGTATTGGTGTGAGTTCCAGAAAAATAAATATTTTCATTTTACAGAATTTTCTGTTTCTCAGCTGCTTAATGAAATATGAAAATATTTTTAGAAAGTATATTTATTATTTTTATATATAACTATTTATATATACTGCTATATTTATTATATAGTATCTTAAAGAAAAATATATATCTGTTCCTCATGCTACCTCTTGGTTGTACAACAGTTTGGAATTCCAGTAAAAATTATTAACTTGCTGCTAATGCTGAAAAGGCAGAGCTTGTAAGAGGATTTATACACCCCAACCCTGCTTCTTTTTACATCTCACTGGAAAAAAAAAAAAAAAGGCAAAACAAGGCAAGATTGTGGGAGTGTCAGGATGAAGTCATCTTTACAGTCTGTAGGAACTTTTTGGTTGTGCTGTTGGGGTGTTGGAAACATTGGAGGAAAGAAAATGGATTAAAGATCAGCAAAGATAATACCAAATCCACAGCCATAAAATGCCTGTAAGTTCTTGGGCAAGTTTATCTGGCTGTTGGTATCACTAGATGTCAACATGTTTGGCAGTTTAAACACCTAAATGTTAATTCCCAATAATAACTTGCTGGGGAAGGAAGCTGAGGGCAGGCTGTGTCTGCTGAGAGTGTTTGGCTCCTGGGAAGGTGGTTGCTACACCCTGACAGTGACATTTTAAATGAAAACAAAGGCTTATAAAGAGTTACCTCAAAAGCCAATTACTGGGGGAATTCTGGGATCACTACGAAGTGATTTATGGGGATGATCTATTAGGGGAACATCAGTGGCCTGGCACATAAAATAAATCAGTGAAACATTAAAACTCAGACTAGCACAGAATGGGTGTTTTCAGCTGGAACTGGACTAGAATATAACAGAATTCGTGCAGGTGCAATAGAATAAGAATTAGAAATAATGATTATGGGAAAAATAATAGTTGGGTAATATATTTGCATGGTTTACAATATGAAGTTGTTACACAGAAATATAATGGAAATAAAAGCAAAATAAGTTATTTCAGTCTGTAAATGATCTTTCTCTGTTGTTACTTAACCTCATGATTGGCATTTTGCCTCCAATATCTGCTGGATATCCATTAGACAATTCCCTTCCCTCTACTTGCTATTTTCCCAGGAAGTACATAAAAAAATCCAAGAGGTCCCTGTAATCCAGGCTCCCAGGAGGTGTTTTGTTCACTTTTGGACACATTGATAGGATGCAGTAAGAATGGAAACCACAGGTTTTAATCATCTCTCCCAGCCTGTGACGTTAGGAGGAGGAACAGAATTCTTGAAAGGTTTCTGGTTTGAAATTGGGACTTAAATTTATTGACTTCATTGCAGAAGGGAGAACTCTTTCTTAGATACTTACTGGTCTTTGGTAATACCTTTTGTGTGGAATCCCCTGGCAGCTGAGTTAAGAGAAGGTGTGAGGTGGATCCAATAATGTTCATAGGTTTTCCCACCTCTGTTAGAGATATTTTTCGTTTGGCTTCATGGTTCATAAAGCTGCACCCCCTGTTCCTGGCAGCCTGCTCTGCCCTCTGTGCTGGAAGTGGCCCTGGACAGGAACGAAATGTACCCAGAGAAATGAGGGCAATAACCACAGAAATGGTGAAAATGGATCCCCCTTTAACAGCCAGGACTAACTTGCTTCCCTGGGGTGGTGGACACTGCACCAGCAGAGAGGGGAACCCAGCAGCTTCACAATCCTTCCTGGGCTCCTCGTGCCTCTGTCCCTTTTTCAAAGGTAGTGACATTTCATGCTGGAAAAAAGTGCAGAAGTGAAGAGAGGCAGAGCAGGGCTGTGTGCTGTTTGCATTGAACCACCTGATGGGAACACCCAACCATGACTGTTCACTGGGTTCAGTCACAGAGCAAGCCTGATAAGCCAAATTTAGGGATGCTCCAGTGTGTGGCCATGGAGGAGGAGCTGTGATTTTTCTCCTCTGAGATCATGCTCATGAGCTTTTCTGCATGTGCAGAAGTTAAACTTTTTTTTTTTTTTCCCTTGCAATTCCATCGTCATTCAAGGCATTATTTTAGGTGCTTCTACAACTGGAAAGACTCACACAGAGTTATCTCAATAGTAACTACATATTTCATATTTTTTCCAGAGCAGGGAATATCTGTGTGCCTCCAACATGCAGTGTTACCCTGCTCTGAGTCCAATAGCGTTAGAATCACTTGGAATTTTATTTTCAGGGATACTGAACAGTCCAAGTTTCCAGCTTCAAAGGGAGTTGTACATTCTCAGCAGATCTCACTCACCGTGAGGACATTCTTGCTTTTCTGCCTCATCTGTACATGACTGTTTAAAATAAAACTGTCTGGTGCTTCCTGACTGTTCTTGCTGAAACTCCTCTTAAGGTACTTGGCTCTGATTTGGAGCAAAGTCTTAGACACCAGTGAAGCTTCGTGCTAGAAGTGTTGAAAAGCCTGAGATCTTGTGCAAAAACTTGGTCTTTTCACCTTTTCCCTATTTGGTAATGCAGTTTTCTCTGATGCTTTTTACTTTCCACCCTCACCTACTGCCTCCCCCCTTCCCTAGCACAGGTAACCACACATTTTGATGGAGGTTTAATCTGCTTTCTTCCTTCCTTTGCAAACCCACCTCCTCCCTTGCCCAAGGCAATCTGTCAACTCCAAAGCATCACAAATCAACTTGACAGTGGAGATCTCCCCTTGAGCAACAGCCCTGGGATTTACACTCTTGCTGATTTTCAGATAGAGAGGGTGGGGTGCATTTTCCACAAAAAAACCCAGTCCCAGCTAAATGGAAGTAAATTTCCATTCCCCATCCCCTTTGTTTCAAACTTCTGCTTTCAACAAAGTGAATCCAGAACCTCAGGAGGGTAGGAAGATGAGGTTAGGAGAGCTGCAGTGCCAGTCCTTGGGCCTGTTGACCAGGTTTGATGTTTGCTTATTCATTTGTCACTGCCTTCTGTAGTGCCACTGAGCTGAGGAGCTCAGACTGCTTCAAAAAATTGAACTGAACTGCACAAAACATCTGTTACTACATCCAAAAAAAAAAAGAAAAAGATGGGATGGAGAAGTCACAGATGTCACTCAGACCAAACTCTCTCTGGTAGCTGTTGGACCTAAATCAGCAGTTGCACTGACCTTAGGCAG
Organism: Florisuga fusca; assembly: GCA_038090715.1. Lineage (NCBI taxonomy): Eukaryota > Metazoa > Chordata > Aves > Apodiformes > Trochilidae > Florisuga > Florisuga fusca. The sequence goes on along the minus strand of JAAWXA010000047.1, from coordinate 2,817,368 downwards.
AGGGCTTATGCTTTGTGCAAGAAAAATCCATGGCTTCTTTGGGTTTATGTGTGTAAGGTTATTACAATTGCAAAGAAAAAATGGTAGAAACTTTCCCTAGCTTGTGTTGCTTTCCAGGATTTCTCCAGGGTGGGGGGGGGAGCTTGCTCCTTCATCCTCCTGAGAACAGAGTAGATAACACCATGGAAGTGCAAGCACCACCTTCCCCTCTTCAAAAGCCTTACTGTGATCTGTAAGTTTATTAGAGTCTTTGCAGACACTTTTGCAAGCTTAGCTGAAGTCAGCAAACTCCTCTTATTTCATCCATGAGAACATGGTTTGGTTTTCAGGGGTGTATCAGCTGCAGAAGCTGCTGCTCCTCTCTGTACCTGGAAATGACACACAGAGACAGAGAGAGAGATGCAAAGAGGCCACTCCTGAGCAGCTTCTCAAACCTGACTCTTTTCTGTGCATCTTTGAATGTCACAGCCTGGCCAGACGTTGCAAAACCTGCTGCTGATCCAGTGGCTTTGGGAGGCAGTTATTTCAAGTGTGTAACCTCTCTGCCATTTGGGGAAGTGAAGCTGAACTTATGATCCAGATTTAGCCAGAAGGTGAGCACTTACCACGTTTGATTTATTAGTTTTACCAAATGCAAGGTCTTTAATGTGTAGTGCTTGGAGCACATTGTAATTTTAGCTACATTATTACAGTTGTTGACCAGTGTAGGAATTATCTTCAAAGGCTTTGCATTCCTCTTCTCAAGCTTTCCCACTCCAACTTCCAAGCCAAAGGAAGCTGGGAAGGTCTGTTTTTTCAAGGAAAGAATGTTTTAGGTCTAATGTGTGTGAATGTTCTGGAAAGAGCAGAAGCCCTGGAGAAAGCACAGGGATTATTTGCTGGCTTGGAAACCATGATCAGTACTACTCACAGTACATTATTTTACTATCTGTTGAATACCTTCTTAGAAACAAGTTATTCATTTCAGAATCCTGGGAAAGAAGGTGCTGTAAAAGCCCCCACCAGCTGAACTCTACTGCAGTCCCAGGACCCTGCATCTGCTTCAAGTGTTTCCCAAGCCCTTCTGCAGTGGCAGCTCAGCAGGAGGATGCTCCTTCTCCTTCTCCTTCTCCTTCTCCTTCTCCTTCTCCTTCTCCTTCTCCTTCTCCTTCTCCTTCTCCTTCTCCTTCTCCTTCTCCTTCTCCCTGCTCAGCCTCTCCTCTGGAGCACTTTGCCATCAGGAAGTGTCACAATGAAAACAATTCCCACCAGAATTAAATGCATTTAAACTCATTTTTGGAAACTGTCTGGGCACGGCCTCCTGCAGAAATGAGATGGCACAGAGCTGATTAAATAATGTTTATGCAAATACAAATGTTGTCAGGGTGTTGTTTTCTGTTCTTCAAGATCGAGCTTGTCAAAGACTTCTGGCTCAGTGTCAGGTTTGTTGAGCTCAGCTCAGCTAGCAGGAGCTTGCCTCTGGGTGGGCAGTTGCCAGAACCCTGCAGAAACTCTTCTCCATCTTCTTCCCCTCTCTGACCCCAACGATCTGTGGGGCCTCTGGACTCTCCACCCATATATCTTGCTGCTGGCTTCTCATTAGTGCACTGCTGACATCCCAGACTTCCCCTTTTCCCCTCCTCTTGCTCCTGAAAAGTCCCGTGGGGTGCAGCCCTGGTGTCTGCCCTGCTTTGATTCTTCACCACTCGGGTCCACCCAGTGCTCGAGGAGGTGGTTTACTTGTTGGAGGGATATTGGCATTGTTAGAGCTGTGATATTAGGAAATTACTGACAGGTGCTAAGAAGACAGATGTTTGCAACGGCCTTGGGATACTCAGATTCCTGCAGAGAGGAATTCAGAGGCTTTTAGATAAATTGGGTGATAGGAGGAATAGTTTCCAAAGATATTAAAGCGACTTTCTAATCAGGTGAAAGATGATGGCTTGAATCTTGGAACTGCTGTTAAATCCTACCAGAACACCTCTCAGGCTGCATTGCTTTTACCCATCTGGGTTATTTTCCTCATGGCACATTCTAGACTCCTGGGCACATGACTCTCAAGTTCACAAACAGCCTGAAAAGCCACGGGTGTCATTAGTCATCAGAGGAAATATTTGCGTAACTGCTGGGATTTGAGCATGTATTTGCCTGTGTTTTTATGACACTTTGTCTGAATATTCTTTTAAACAACAGTTCATTTGTGCAAGTGCTCCAGGAGAGCAGACAAGAAACGTTACGACCCGTGGGTGCCATTGAAACTAATTCCAAGCCTTCATTTGAACAAATGTTTGCAAATTCTTTTCTACTGTGTTTACACAGCTCTGACCTGAGCTTCATTAGCTCAGCAGATTCATTTCTCTGCTCCAATACCTACCTGGCCAGCTGGAACCATGGAATATTTTCATGTGGCATTTTTAAGGGGAACCCTGGGGAAAGCCATCTACTCACTGATGATACAGAGGGGGAAGCTTGTGCTGTGGTCTTGTCTCTGCTGATGAGCCACATCTGTAAGGATGACTTCTCACGGTGCTTCTGCCAGGAGCAGTTTTGCTCCCTTTTAAAATGCAGTTTGAAGTTACAAGACTGATTTCAACTTTTGTAGGTATATATAGATTTGATTGTTCAGACTGTCTATTACTGGGGGCTGAACAGCCTTGGAGTGACAGCAGTGTGATCAGATAGACACTGAAAATGTCAAAATGACAAATGTGTTTTTCTGTGCAGCTTGGAAGGGTGGAAAGCAGCTCTTGCACCCGAATGGATCCTGAGTGTGCTCCCTCTGGAGCTGTAAAGTTTGGGGGAATTAATCAGCAGCAAGTTTGTTACCCTGCGTGGTGTATGTATCAGATTTAGTTATTTCTGATGCTAGCTGGAAAACACAAATAGGTAATCGTCCAGGATGATGCTTTTTGCCATTTGAAAATGGTGAGACAGCCACCCATAAGGCAGGATGGCCCAAGGCTTGGAGCTGATCTCACCACAGCTGCCCTGGCCAGGGTCCATTCCCTCCTGCAGTGCTAATGCAGGTTTTGGCTTTCCTGGGCTATGAATGAGATCAGAATATATGCTTGATGTGGACTAGATAGTGATATGAAATGGAAGCTGAATGCCCTGAGCATTTACTAAATTCCAAATTGCCTTTAGAGAAGTGAATCTTCTGTGAATAAATCAAGCCATGGAGTAGTGGGGCTGACCTGCTCAAACTTTGTGGTTTTGCTACTTTGAGCAGTGCTTCTGTAATGTCAATGGAATTTTATCACACCATTTTCTACGAAATGAAAGACTTTCAGTTGTGTATTTGAATTGGTCTAGAACCAGCTACATCAGAAAAGTGAACTGTATGTTGCCTTTTTATATTTGTCCTTTTCCCGTGTGTTTATGGATTTGGCCAGTACTGGAAACAGAAATACATCCCAGACTGTTTCCTCTGTTACTTTGTCCAGTTTGAAATTCTTGGACATCAGAATTTAGCTGGGATAGTGCTGAGTCTGAATCTCCTGTCCTCCCACTGACTGATTCAGTTTTACGCTTCAGGCTTTGGCCTTTTTCTGCCTTCTAAAAACACACTTTAATCTCCTGAAAAACAGCATCCTGATAGCTCCTGGGTGCTTTAATTAAGTTAAATGAAAGATGTTAATTTCCATAAATACAAGAGCTTCCAAGAATAGCAGCAGGCTGCAGCCCAAGCACCCACTGAGGGCCACGATGGGAACAACCCTGACCAGGAGGGGGGCTTGAATCCCAAAGATCCTGATGATTTGGTAACAAGAGCCAAAAAACTCCAGGACTTGGGTGCTTTTGAAAACCAGGGATGTTGGACAGCATCCATCTGCACAACCTCTGGGGCTGGGAGCGCTGGGTGCCTGCGGGCAGGGCAGGATTTTGAGTCAAGACAGACACCTAGTGGCCAGGGAGCTGGGGTTTCCCCAAGCTCTGCTCCTTGGGGAGATCCTCTCCTCTCACTGTCTATCTTTTTCTTGAGATTTCGTTATTTGTTTATTTTTAAGAAGGTGAAAGCAAGATCTTCCTGCTGGTCCTTACCCACCTGCTGCGTTCCCTTCGGTCCTGGTTTGCCTGGAGCTCTTCTTGGGCTGCATCCTGGGAACTCTGCCCTGAAAATGGAAAAGTCCTGTTTGCAGAGGAATATGGAATATCTGCTGGAAAATCCACGGCTGGCAACTTTCAAGTTACCAAAGTGTGTCCTCTCTGCTAGGTGTGCCAGCACATCTGCTGTCCCTGGCAGCACTGGGGACGTTTGCCCTGTGGAGTCCAGAACCCTTTGCTAAAGGTCCTGAAGACAACGACTGAATTTGGCAAAGGGTTGATGTTCCACCATCAACACGAGCAGATCAAAATCCCAAACACATTTACCCCCATGCTGTAGAATGTTTTGTAAGGTGGCATCGAGCTGGAGGAGTAAAGAGACCCTGATTCCATGGGATTCACTGGGGCTGTCTCCAGGAAAGGGAAAAAAGTGTTAACAGGCTGAATGGAGCCCAGTGACATGACATCAGGGCTGCAATTGTAGCAGCATGAAAATTTTGAACTCAGCACAACTAATTGGTAGAGCAATTCCAGAAAAAAATATTCTGTAGCCAGTGGTTAGGGGTTTTTGTCTAATGAAATGGGCATTTTTCTTCAGTGAATTGAATCTCAGCCGAGTAGCAGTGGGCAGAGGCTCCAGGTTCAGATAAATTTCCCCTTCCTTATACTTTGTAGAAATGCAGAATCCATTAAGTATCTTAAAATGAGAGAATTTTTTTAATTAGTAGGACCTAGCAGGGCATTACAGTGTTCCTGCTGTCACACAGAACTTTCCTCTTTGCTTAACGCTGGGAGTGGCAAACTGTTTTCAGCTTCAGGTGCTGGTGGGGTTTGCAGTTTGCTTTTGAACTCTGAAAATAAATACAATATTCTGATAGGTGAGCAGACCTGTCTTGTGTTATTCATAATTTATTTTCTTGTGCCTTCAGAAGGCAACAAGTTACCCAGCTGGTACCTATTGATTCACCTCAGTGAGCTTAAGTGCTGGGAAAGTTTTTTATTGCAAATTTGCCTTTGCTTTCACTTACAGCCTTCACCTAAAAGCCAACATGGCACCATTCAGTGGTACTAAATTTCCTCCTGAAAAACACTCTCTTTCTGTAATCCTTGATGCTCCTGAGCTTGATGGTCCACTTCAGCATTTCCTTCAGGTAACATCAAATTGCAGGCTCAGACTATCTGCCAGCAAAGGGATGAGCCCCTGCATCCAATCTCTGCCACCCCAGGACCACAGGGAAACATCCCTGAATTTATCTCTATGGCAACTTGAGAGAGCTCAGGAGGTAGCCAAAAAAAAAAAGGGGGAGTGGAGAAAGGCAGGATGGAATCAGTGGATGAGAAGTAAACAAAATAATGTGCTGATGTGTTGGAGAAGAATGGATTCATGGGTTATGACGTTCCTAAAATATCTTTATTTAATAATGAAAACTTCATTATCCAGCCCTGTGCTGAAGTGTTGCCATGGGCCTGCTGCAACTCCCTGGGAAGATCTTTCATCTTGACAGAAGTTCTAAATTACAGCATTAGTGTTTTAAGGGAGGGGAAGTTATGGCCTATTTTGGCTGTCCAGGGAAATGAGAGACACATTTCTATGGAGCAGGTTATTGAAATCTAATCACTGAGAATATTAAAAATAGTGTAGCAAAAAAATTTTTTTTTTCTGTGTGAGCACTGGGGATAAATTAAGTGATAAACCTTGAGTGTTTACCAGAGTTTCATTATTTTATTAAAGAGTAATTCATCTTTATTGCAGTTGAGTCTATTATGTTTCACATCATTAGGAAAGCAATGCACGGAGACCCTAGAGCTAATTTTCAATCCAACTATCAGAACACATTATGTTTTTATTTTTATCACAGGTATTGCAAGATCCTCTGCAGCTGCCTGTGCTGACCTCCAGAAATGTTTGATCTGGGATGTTTTGGAGGCAATGAGGTACACCCAGACCCTGCTCAATCATCAGCACCACTGGCCTGAGCTCCTGGGTGGGTTCCAGTCCTGATGGCCAGGTAAGTGTGGCAGTCAGTGGTGTTGGCTTCCTGACTGAGTTTTTTTTTGGCTGGATATGCTGACAAAACCAGTAACTTGAAGTTTTATGGATAGGAAGAGAGGACATGCACTGTTCTTACAGAGTAATAATGTGAAAGTAAACCCACTGGCTCTAGAGCTTGTGTACACTCGGGTAGATGAGCTTCAGCCAAATTAGTTAAAGCTTTCCAGGTAAAATTACTTTGAAAGTGACTCAGATTAACTCAATAGAATGTAAACATATTAATATAAATATGAATGCATTAAATATTATAATATATTAACATTACACCTAAGCAGACTGCTTCTTAACTTTAAATAAATACTTTTTAATCCACATTGAGACTGTCCAGGCTGAGAACTTGAGCATTATTAAAGCCCAGTAGAGGGACCAAATCAAATCCTGAATTGACAAAACCCCAGAATGATTCCATTGCCTTTCTTCACTTCCATTGAGTCCTTCCCATTTGTGGCAGTCCTGCTGAGGAGAAGATTCAGCCTGGTGGCGTTTGTGTCAGCCTGTGGCAGGGCAGCAGCAAGGTCTGGCTGTCTGTAGGGATGTCTGTAGGGATGTCTCTGTCTGTCTGCCTGTCTGTAGGGATGTCTCTGTCTGTCTGTCTGTCTGTAGGGATGTCTGTGCATGGGGTCTGCAGCAGAAGCTGCAGGGCTGATGCCAACCCCAGGGTGGGTCTTGGCTGAAAGCATCTCTGAGGACGGGGATCTGCTGTTATCTTCAAGTAATACAAGTGCCATTAGAGGATCAGCCTGAGAATTATCTGCACGTTTTATGCAGACCAAGAGGGAAGTAATTGCCAGGAATGCCTTGCTCAGGATTTTGAAAGTGATAACAATATCACTACAGTAAAATACAAATGCAGTAAAGAGAACAGACTGCTCCTGGTGTCTGGTTAATCAATGGACTGTGAAGAGACTGAGGTGATAAACTGACTGTGCTCAGGGCTAATTTTATGCAATATGATATGTTCCTAGGCTAAGTCTATTTTAAAAGAATTTTAATCAAACTTTTTTTAAAATGCAAAGATAAGCTGTTCTGCACTACTCATTTTCAATATGTGCCCTAAAACAAATGAGGAAGGAGGAAGCACACCCGAATTACACATGTATAATTTAAACAATACCATCAACTGAGTATTGATTGCTGACTAATGTGCTTATTAATTAATGGATGTCTTCATGTTAAATACATTTCTCAGAGCTGTTCTGGGACCATTTAATAAGATAAATGGGGAGCTGTAGGATGGTACTTTGTCATTGAATGTATAAGTCACATTATAAAGAAACGTAAAGCCATGCCTTGAGTAGCTGTTCATGGGGGTGAGACACACCATGGCTCACAAAGCTGCCTGAGCAGGGGTGCTGCTCTGCTGGAACAGGACTGCAGCCATCAGCTTCTGCCTCATCATTCTGCTTATGAAAAAAAAAACAACAACAAAAAACCCCTCCTTATTTTCTAAATTAGACCAAGCAAGACTCCTGGAAATAAGGGAAGCTGGGAAAGGTCTTGCTCTGCTACTCTAATGTATTGAAATGCTGCTCTTACCAATGCCACTACAAAACCAGTACAAAGGAAGTGGAGTCCTAGAAAAAAAATGGTTGCTCTAGATCAGTAGTTATTCCTGCAGCAGTGGGGATGCAGAGCCATAAAGTCGGTGCTCATCATGAGCCTGTTGCTCCTGACCTACAGCTTGTGTAAGCTCTGTACCAGCCTATGAATCTCCTCTCCTCTCAGTATCTGTTCCCTTAGCAGACCATATGCTCAGCCAGCAATTACCCTTCATTCTGTCTGCAGTCAGCCACTGCTTTGTTGTTATTGTCTCCCTGGTTTTATTTGCTTCTTAAAGGCAGGTTATAGCCCTTTGGCTGGCACCCAAATGTCTTCAATTCCTTTATTGTGTAGATTATTTCCTGCCTTCCATTATTCCTACCAAAGCTGTTAAAAGTTACTACTGACATTTCCTGGTCTTTGGCAGGGGTAGGACCCATCACAGCAGTTTTGAGCCAAGCACCTGTTAGTTCAGTGCTGCACCCCCCTGCTCACCAAACTGCAGCACTTTACATGGGAAGCAGAGAGCTGCAGATTATGGATGAAGCCTTGCACATCTCAGATGTATGCTGTAGCCAATTTTCTTTCCTCCTCCTACTCTCTTGTGTGCTGAGCTGCTTTTTTAACTGACTGTTTGATTGATGGATATTCAAAAAGCACCTTTATGAGCCCTATAAATAATCCTTTAAAGGCTTTTCTTCTCTTCTTCCTCCCAAAGGTGCCACTTAATCAGTTCTCCAGGCAATGGTCCTTGCCACACCTTGCAGCTTGCTCACAGTTTGAGCTCTGTCTGAGCATCCCTGGTGCTTGTCTGGGGCTGCTCCTGGCATGCAGCACTTCAGCATTTGGTGGGACTGGCCTTGCTGGGGAGAGCTTTGTGTTCTGTTCTCCAAAGCCTCACTTGGGCTTTTTTCATCAGTGATTATTGGCATAAAATCCAGTACTTTGTGCTGGGGGGAGGGGGGCACAGGGAGAACAAAGACAAATTTCCTACTCTGCAACTTGTTATAAATTATAACTGAAGGGAAAGAGGGATTGTGAGCAGCGGGTGGGCAGGCTGGTCAATGAGCTTTGTGCATGGAAACACACAGAGCCACTTCCAACCCCCAGAGCCATCCGTGCCTCTTGATCAGGACAGTGCCACATTTTCCTAAACCAAGTGTTTTTGTCTTGCAGTGAGCAATGCAGCACAAGAGCCCTCCAAGCCTGAGGTCTCTCTGGGTTTTAAACAGCAAGCACAGACAAAAGGAAGGTGCAGCAGCCACTGTGCCACCTTGCAGGCAGGATGCAAACCCCCCTTTCCTGTGGGTATTTGTACCACATCAGATGTCACAGCTGTGCTGAAGGCCACATGCAGGGACCTGCAAGGCACTGGGGACATGGGAGCACCAGAGCTGTCCCTGTCCTGCCCTGTGCAGTCAAAATGACTCCAGATTCCCTTTCAGATGGCAAGACTGTAATTCTAACTGACACAGCATGAGAATTCAGGGTTTTTAAAATTATTGCCTGATTGGTGGTGGGATCAATTAAAGGGAAACTGCCCTCCCTGTGTTTCTATACCCCCTGAGTTCATTGTTTGCAAGGAAGCAAGGAATGCTGTCCTCTGGGCATGAGCTCTGGTCATGCCTTCTGCAAGTATCTTCCAGAATTTTTTTCATTCTGGCTTTTAGAAACTACTGGCTCTTTTCACAGGGGCTACTTGGTATGGCTGCTACTTGCCAGCTGACACTGGGAACTGGATCAGAGTGGGCAGGTAGGACACAGCAAGATGAATGAGAAACAGAGCAGGTACACATGAAATGTGACATCAGATGTCAGAGCTGCTGGGGTGATGGAGCAGAGAGGCACCCGGGGTCCTGATCCTCAGTTACATCAGGGCTGTCTTACTCTGCTCCTCGGGTGTAACCAGGCCTGGGGATGAGTGTGGATGTTTCCTACACTGTGTAAAGGTGGTGTAAAGGGGCTTGGCAGCAGTGAGGATCAGTCTGTACGTATTTAAAATAAATAGATGCTCGCATAAAAAATAACCCCTATTATTACACGAGGATGCAGTGGGAGTGCCAGGGGAACGGCTAAAGTAACAAAACTTGACACCAGTGATAATAAAAGAGAGAGCTAAAGCAAAAAGATCACCCCAGTCTGCTGGGTTTCGAGCGCTTAATCAAAACTGACTTCTACTACTGCAGCTGCAAAAGAAATGTTTCTAGCCTCCCATTAATTTCCATACAATAACCCTCTAATGGGGGAGTTGCTGGGGAGAGGAGGGCGATCAATCTGCTGTAATGACACACTGGAGACTGAGGCAAAATGCAAACTTGGAGCAATTTCATGGCAGGTGCAACCTTGGAAAGTACAGCCATTTTTCTAAGTTAATTTGTTCCCCTGATATGTTTGAAATCCATATTTGTACTTTAAAGGTCTAAAATGCAAGATGATTAAAAAATATAACCAGATTTTTGTAAGCTTTTCAACTGTATCAGGTGATATATTAATACCCCTCCTTGGAGCTAGGACAGCTGGATATCTTTTATCATCCACTGCCAAAAAAAAGGAATAGGATTGTTTATTCTAGTGTTCACTTTCTGTCTTTACTCTTCCCCTTTACCTCCCAGCCTGATGCTCATTTGTCTCCTAGCTGAATTGATCCTTAATACTACAGGAAGTAATAATAGTAATAATAATGGTAACTAACAGCAGTAATAATTATTATTCTTGTTATCCTTGGTGAGAACAGTACTGTATAATGATAATGATTATTGCAGCTAAGAGTTTTAAAACGCATAAATGAGTTAACTCAGTTTCTGATACACTTTGTGTGCCTTCATCTTTTGGATGTTTCTGAACATTCCAGCTACAAACTGTAACAGAACAAACAGCTCCACACAGGAGCAGGCACTGAGGCACAGAACTCATTCTATTTTGTGTCCTGATTTGTGATTTGGGCTCCTGAAAGCCAAATCTCTTTTATGCTGATTACTTTCCTCAGCACTTAAGAACTACAGCCAGAATTTTAAAAGTCTGCAGGGAAAGTGCAGTGGCTTTGCATGAGAACTGGGTGCCTGCTCTGCTCAGATAGTTTTGTACTTTCCACCAAGTGCCCATCCTCATCTTTAGATGTGTTCCTTTGTGATAGGTACATGAGAAGCTGCTTCTAACTCTGCTGGGATGCTGCACTTATCTGATGTTTGTGGCATCTGGAGAAGCTGCTGTGACTCTTCTGTTTTTTTCTGTTTTAGATACCATTTAAATAATACTGTCCCCCACCTGCCCCAGATTGAAAACTCTTCCAGCTTCACCCCCTCCCTTCACACTGACTGAGGTGCCTGGGTTGTTTCCTGCTGCCCTACCAGGCTCCCATTAACATGTTTAAGTAAATAAACAAAACAATTGATCGCCTAAACGAGATTGCAGGATTTGTAAAAGTTCAATTATGTCTTCCTAAGTTTGATCTCGAGTCGATGTAATGAAGTATCTGCCTCTGAGTCTTAGTACATCACCAGAATCAATTTATTGGAGCCAGATGCTCTGCAGGAGGCAGCCAGAATGACTGAAGGATGGAAGAGCAGCTCCAAGAGTACAGACTAAATGCACCAGGGCTGGAATGTGGTGGCAGCCTCCTTTCGTGAGTTCCCTATGATTACACAGCTCACTTAAGGCTGTGTTTTCTCCCTAGGGCTTTTAAAAGCTTGGTTCTGGCTTCCTTACTCTGGTAGAGGAGGTCAGAGACACGGCTGCCTTCAGCAGAGCCCTCAGCTTTGGGGCTGGGTTTGGTTGAGCTTTCTCCTGAATGCAGCTGCTGAAACCTGATGTTGAGTTGCCCTTCACCCTGTCAGACCCAAAGGGTAAAGTAAGAGGGGGTCAGGCAGGTTTTAAAGCTCTTGTAATGCAATGAAAGGAGGTGCTGTGAAACCTGATGTCAGAAGAGTAAAGGTAGAAAAACACCCCAAAACTTGGAAATAAAAGGAGGCAATTCAGTTTCACAGGCTGTAAAGCCCCGTGTCCTCTTCCTGCATTTCTTCCCTTTTAGTTTCTGACTTGAGAAAAATCTCTAAGCCTGCAATCTGTAGTTTACCTCTGAACATCCATCATGCAGAGCTGGATTCCAAGCACTCATTCACCGAGGAAAGCACCCCCAGAAGTGCTGAGTTTGCAGCGTGGTTGCTGGAGGTGGATGGCAGACAGGGAACTTGGGCTCTTTTCCCAGCAGAGGCAGCAAAACCAGCTTGGGGATTCCTCTTCCAGCCCCTCCAGTCAGTCCTGTGCCACTGTTCAATTACTTTCTAAGTCATCTAGCAGCAGCAATGCTCTTGTTCTTCAAGCAGCATTTTTTTTACATAGAAAGTGGGTTTTTGAGAAAATCCAGATATGTGTTACTTCCTTTCTGCTGTCAGGTCTGTAGCTTTCTCTTTGAATAGCTCTCTTCCTCTTCTGAGTGGCTCTATGCATAAACAAGCTCTAGATTAAACACAGGAAAATGCTGTGACTTTTAAAAAAGATGTAAATAGAATAACTCATTTTGCCATCTAGACAAGAGGCTTGGGTCTAGCACAAACATGGGATTCTGGGGCTTGCTCGTATCATTACTCTTCACCTCTGCTCATAAACCTCCACCTAGAAAATAATGTAATTTAATTAGGAATGGGGGAATTAGCCTGTTGCAGTCACACTTGGTTAAGCTGAATCAGTTTGTAAATTCCATTGTCATTGGGGCTGAAAAAAATAATGTTACATTATCAGCCTAATCCTATGTGCATATTAGGAGAAGGATCAGGGATGAAGCTCCTGGTGGCCCCTGGTGGCCTTTACCTTGATGTGCTTCTATATTATTAAAAAAAAAAAAAAAAATTAAAATTTTTTAGGACAGTTATATCTTTAAAAGCAATATACAAATGAAGCCATCTTAGTTTGAAGTTCACAAGTATTTTTGAAGGCAAATGGGATGGGAAGGGTTTAGCCTGCAAACACTTATTTGTCATACAGTTTGACTCATGCTTTTCAATGTGCTTTGATCCTCTTCTTTTTTTTTGGCCCAGGCATTAGATAATGCTTTAGAAGCCATTAGAAAAAATTGTGACAATTGAAATGCTTTGAAAAATGACAGTTTGATAGTCTAATAATAGCCCCTACACTGATCTGGAGAAGGTTTTCTTTTTTATATTCATTATGTACAGTACATTTCAGAATGTCCTTTCCTCCCCAACAAATAATTTAACACTTTCATGATCTGCAGTCCTGGAAAGGGGGAACAGATGCTAAAATATGCATATATAACACATATGTGTATTTAAAGAGGTGGGTACACCATGAAGAGCTGGTGAAAGGTGCTGTGACACTGAGAGGAGAAGAAACAGAGACGAGGATAACATCCTTCAAGTAGAAGAGAGCCCCAAAAGAGTGACCATGTGGAGTGCTGCTGGTAATGAGGGACTGTCACCACATGGTCCCCAGGAAGATTTTCTGCAGGCAAAAACCCACATCTCAGAGAGGGAGGTGGATGGGAGCTTGCATTTCATTGCAAGATCATGTTTTTGCAAGATCTTATTTGGCAGCGATAAATGAGCAACTTTCAAGCCTCAGAAGTGATTAATTTCTCACTGGAGCTGTCTCTGAGGCTGTCACAGCCTGACAATCCTGACATGAGTGTCATTTATAATGTCACAAGTCTATTATACATAAATGTCATTACACAATTACTCTGAGGGTGAGGGAAGGTTCACTGGGGGAAGAGAGTCTGATATTAAGTCAATTATATATCTTAATGTTATTGTTCAGGTGTCCCCCCTCATACAATTACATTGTGTCTCCTTTGTTCATTTTGTGCAAATTAGCAATTATTTATTGCAGTGATACTACCAGGCAACCCAGGTATGGCTGGTGTTATTAAAACTCTGGCACAACCTTGTGTGTGCTGCCCTGGCTGCTCTCAACGTGAGGATGCTGCTGCTTTGATAATTAGTCCTCTTGAAACGAGGGCTCCCTACTAGGTCTCCCCCCACTTTCTTTCTGCATCTCTCTGAAAGGCACCAACATATGGGTGAGATGATAAATCTTCCATGTGGTTTTGATAAAGATGGCTTGTTTTAATGAGGGTGACTTTTTGTGCCGCCTAACAAAAGAGGCTCTTTCTTGTTAGAAGGACAGAGGAGTTCAGCAAATTCCCCTGTGCTGCACCTCAATTATTCCTTAAAATTGGCATAAATGTAGCCTTCGTTTAGTTCTAACAGGCTTTCATCCTCCTTGGCCCAGACACAAACAAGACTTACATGGGGGCTGGGTGCACCGACGAGATTTGAATGAATTATGCATAAAAAATGCTGTAAAGGAGCTGCCTGGCTGGCTGGGAGGGGGAAAGAGAGATCTGGGGTAGAACTACAATGCCCTTCTCTCTCTGGACACTGAGGGGAGCTGAGCTGTTGGTTTGATCAGAGATCACTTGACTCCAGCTCGATTTTGTGAGCTGGAAATGAACCTGTCTGTCAGGACAGAGGCAGAGGCTTGGCTGAGGGCACTGACTGTGTCTGTGCTGGCTTCAGCAGTCCTGTACCACAGCCCGAGCTGAATTAGGGACCTGGAGATACAGGAAAAGGCCAGGAATTTCCATGATAATTCTCTAGATTTCTCCCAAGATGAGAATCAGGCCCTTTAAACTGCTCCCTTTGCCTGTTTGCTATTCTGGGAAGCTATTGTTCTCCAAGGGACATCTTTAAAGCAAAAGCTGGTAGAATAATTTATTTGCGAATAATTTATTCAGTGATTGATGGGGAAAACTGCTGAATAAATAATTCACTGAATGCTAATGGAACATCAGAGATAGTCGAATAATGAAAATGTTTATTTGCAAATAATTTATTCAAAGAAAAATGTCGAAAAGTATCAGCTCAGTTGTTCTTGCTGAGGGATCCAGGCATTCCTGCCCTGCCCGCTGTGACATGTTGTGCAAAGATGCTGCTTGCAACCAAATGAAAGCTCCAGGTAGCTAACTTCTGTTTGCTCCAAGTGAGGAACTCTGATCTTCTGCTCTCTGCCAACAGCAGCCAGGGCAAGAAGTTTGGATAAGGAAGTCCTCAAAGGGCACCCACAGGAGCTGGGCAGGTTTTTAAAGATGTTCTCTGCAGCTTTTTGTTCTAAATCTGATCTGACTACAGCAAAAATAAACACATTAACCAAGGCCAGATTCCCCAGGGGAACTGAGTCACTGCTGGCTGAGGCTTGGCAGGTGTTTGGGGAGCAGAAGCTGGGGGTGCCCCAGCAGGACCCCTGTGTGGGGCAGGCACGGGGGGCCCCGTGGTCCTCAGCTTGCCAGAGCAGAGCTTTCTGCTTCTCTGCAGCTGTGCAGTGGGTCTCAGGTGCTCCTAGAAAATTGCAGTGATTTTGTGCTGATACCGGAGCTAATACCAGAAAAATCTAAATTACATTTTAAAAGGAATCTACCCTTTTATCTTTTAACCTTAGGCCTCTCTCTCTCATGCAGAAAAATCAATCTTGACTAATCTACTGACCAAGTGAAAGGAAAACGAGGAACTCACATAAACATGTACTTTTTCTTCTTTAAAGTATTTTTTTACAGAGAAGCTTAGCACAACACATCCAAAGCTTCCTCGTGGGTCTTAGAGAACCCCCCCTTGTCCTGAAATGACCCATGCAGCTCCCCTGAGCAGGGGCTGGGGCAGCNCACCCATCCACCCCCCCCTCTGCCTCTGCACCTCCCTGAGCATCTATGGCAAACTGACTTTTCAGCCAGATTTCCATCATCTTTGCACTACCCTGCCTAGAGCTTAAAATACTCTAGCTGTGCTCAGGACCTGCTATTAGATTTTTTTGTGTGATTATGCCCATCCACATCAGAACCAGTTCAGGGTTGTTTTATTCTCCAAATTTCCAGCTGTATTAACACTGTCAGAATCCCTGATGTATCACCTTGCAGGGAGTCTAAATGCTTGTCAGTGCCTTGCTTTGCATTTCTGTTCTGGGTTCAAAGCTGAAAGCAGAGCTGAACTGAAATCTTTTCTCTGGATGCTGATAGAAATGTAAGAGAAATCTCATTTTTTTTAGAAGTATGAAAGGACCATAAAAATAAGTCTTTCACTAAGCTGATCAACTCAGCCTCTTTATACCAAAAAGGATTCAGAATGAGAAGCTGATAATGTGGGGTTTAGTTTGTGAGAAATGAATTAGAAAGAGTGTATTGGAAAGAACTTTTTCATTGAGGTGTTTCAGTAGCACATAACGAGCTACTATAGTTATATTGCAGCAAGCTAAAATATTATTTAAAAAAGTTAATTCGTATTTTTAGCATATAATTTCTAATTAACTTGCTGCACTTATCTTGTTAAATGTCAATTAAATCTCGGAGCATTTCTCAAAGGTTTCCTGTATTCATAAAATGTAATTATACAGCTATTTCTCATGTACCCTTATTACTAGTATAATCTACAGCTAAATATATCTTTTACATACTAATTATACATCACTAAGTGCTATATTGATAATCAGTAATTGATTTAGCACAATGAATTGTCATGTTACCTCTGCAAATGTCAACCCTAAGTATTTTGAATTAAAAGTTCAGGCCACAACTTTTGGTTGCGGTTGAGGTTTGCTGCCACGTGGGTAGCAGAAGGGTCCTTCTGCTAAAGTTTATCCTTAAACTTCCTAAAGGGAAAGGAAAGGCAGGAAAAATTGTTCTGAAAGAAAAACCTCCCAGGTCATCTAGTGAAGGATTACCATTTTCCTTTTCCTTTTCCTTTTCCTTTTCCTTTTCCTTTTCCTTTTCCTTTTCCTTTTCCTTTTCCTTTTCCTTTTCCTTTTCCTTTTCCTTTTCCTTTTCCT
>JAAWXA010000047.1:2617277-2800889 GCA_038090715.1 Florisuga fusca | reverse complement strand
AAAAAAAAAAGGGGGGGGGAAGGGGGGAGAAGAAGGGGGATGGAGGAGCTGGGAGTCCCTTAATTAGGTTTGTACATTTGCTGCTCAGCAGTAACTTGGAGCAAATGTAATTCCCAGTGTCTCCCAGGCTGCCTCCAGTCCCTGCTAGCCTCTGCTCTGCCTCCCTTCCCCCTCACTGTCTGAATAATATTTCCTGGTACATCACTGCTATTCAGAGTTCGGGTCTTCATGTCCCTTGCCAGATTTGGATGTGTCTGGGTGGATATTGATGTTATTCAAACAATGATCATCTCCTTCCCTTGTCAGTTTGTATTGCATGTTTCACCCAGCACAATCTTAGCAAACAAGCATCAGCCTTTGCTTTTTCTTTTTTTTTTTTTTCCCATTTGTGTTTTTTTCCTCTTGCTAGAAGTGGTATTTAAATTACACCATGCATTGGGCCTTTTCACTCTTGTGTTTTCCTAAGGCAATGAATTTTATGGATCTGGGAAATAGAATCAATATGAAGTTGGATTGTACTTATGAGATCCTCTTAATATCCCAGGAGAGCAGGCTTTGTACGTCAGGATTAAGAAAAGGGAAAATTACTGAGGGCAGGATTCTTTGGAGGGCTGTTTGTGTGCACATCATGGCCAAATACTGAAATGTGGAAAACATAATCCAGGGAGTCCAGGGGTTTTTGTAGCTTTAATTGAAACCGTTTGTAACCTTCATTCTCTCCAATCTTAAATGACTCTTTTTATCTTCCCTGAGTTCTTATGGTGGGTTTTAATGTGCATTGAATTCATAAAATATACACAAATTCAGTGTTCTTGGGAGAAAATTCCTGCCTAGTAATGGGGGAGAGCAGGCAAGTCAGCCAACAGCACTGGGGGGGACAGAAGTCAACCTGTTCTTCAGGGTGATCTTCCAAAAAGCTGCGTGGCCACTACCAGGTCATTTATATTTTGTATAAATATATTGCAAAAGCAGATGAAAGACTTCCTTAATTCCAAGTAACTTTGAAAACTGAGATATTGGTGATAAAATTTTCCAGCCCTCTCTGAGCACTCCCGGTCTGGGGAATGTCTTTGCTTCGGATGGGCTCACAATTATTCCACCAGTCTGTTGGTTTCATAACTGAAATCTAGTAACCAGAGTTCATTAGAAATAAAATCTTAATTGGATGAAGGCAGTTACCCATGCAGGAGTGATTAGCAGTGGCAGAGACATTCTTCCTGAGCAGAGAGTTGTGCTGAGTGTCCAGGCAGGAGGGAGCTCAGCATCTCACTCCTGCTGCCCTTTGCATCCAGCTGGCCTCCTATTTTTGAACTTGATGGTTGTTCTTCTTTTTCCTCTGGCAAACTGCTTCATCAGCTGCATTGCTATTGCCTTTATGCTGGAGCTTTCATTATGTCAGTGCCTGCTTCACCTCCCTGTCAGTTTGTGTCACTTCTGCTGGGTGGGCAGGCTCGCTGCTCCTCGCCTCTCCTCATCACTTCCTATCACTTCCTGATAAATATTGATCCATCCTGAGCATCAGTCTCCCAATTTTCTGTCCAACTGTTCCATAGCCTGATCCTTAACATTAAGTAGTTGCCGTGTTTTCAGGGAAATTAATTCCTTGCCAGCCATGGTGAGTGCTGCTTGTGGGAAGCAGGAGCATCACCAGTCAAGATGAGTCCTCACTTTTAGAACAAGGGGTTCTGTAGAAAGAAGATTGTTCTCATCTCCCTTAAAGCACTCCAGTATTCCCACAAAAGGTTTTCATCAGGGCAAAGCATCTCCCTGCCAGCTCCTTAGGGGCAGCAGGAATCTGCAGCAGAGCTGGGGGGGAGAAGGAGTGAGGATCTTTGGTGAGGCTGAAGTAGATTGAGATGGAAGTGATGGAGACTCTGGAGATACTTGGAACATGATGAGCAGAAAGTTGGGACGGGACTGTAGATGCCAAAGATCAAGTATCTAAGATTAGAGCTCCAGGAGTTCTCTCTCTGTAGCATGTGGTTGGGTTTTACCCAATTTGCAGTCATGGCATTTTCCTTTTTTTATGTGCTCATGGATTTACAAAGCTCTAGAAAAAAAAGAAAGTGGAAGTGATCCAGATTCAGTGTGTGTAATGAAAATGTGATACAACATATTCCCTCTGAGTATTTTCAGAATAAAAAGGCAGAGAGAAATCAGATAAATACATCAATAGGAGTCAGCTGTCTGCCAAAGCATGTCTGAAATATCAAATTAGAATATAATAGTATGCATAGTTTCCATATCAAATTATGACATTATTGTCAGAGACTAGAAGGTGACACAACTCAGTCCTCCTACCTCCTTGGGTAACAGATGAAATGATCTCACATGGAATACAAAGCAATTTTGCAATCAAATGCAGACTTGCATGGACACTCATGAGGCTCAGGTGAGGGGAAGGACTGTGTTTAATATACTATTTAGTGCCAGGGTGAGGGGTACAGGGATAGAAACCTGCTCAGCCAAATAGTGCAGGTGGCAACAGAGAAGTCTTTTCCCCTTGTGGTTTTTTTTTTCCCCTGGCTGGTGGACACACTGCTCAGAGCCCAGCCCCTGCCTCTCAGGCACCTCATCTCTGGGCAGTGGGACTCAGCTCTGCCTGACAACATTTACTTGTTGTGTTCTGACAGCTCTTAAACTCAGATTTCATTTCAGTAATTGTGCAAAAACTAATGTTCTTGTCTCACAGGATACTCCCACCAGACAACAGCATGTAGATGAGTGTCAGGGTAGATTATATGTTTAATACATCACATACTGTTGACTTTAAGTAATAAGGCAATAATGAAAGCAAAGAACATCTGGAAGCATGCTGTGAAATAGTTATTCTTTAAATATTGATGATCTGGTTTTGTAACCATCACAGTGAAAGCAGACAGATGGAGTTTGGAGCTGTAGCTGGACTGCTTGGCTTGGGCAACGTGACAAGTCCACAAGCAACCAGGAAAGAAAGCCTGCAGTAACCCCAGGCCTTTTGTCCCAAGTGTCCTGACATCCCCCCAGCTCCCTTGGTGACATTTTCTCGTGCAGGACCTGTGGCAGCTGGCACAGCAGTCCAGTGAAGGCCACTGAGAAAAGTCTGACTGCATTGCATGCTGCAGGTGATGAGGGTGAGCAGGCTGGGTGAGGACTTCTGAGTGTGATGGGACAAACTTCTTCTGGAGGAGGTGATTCCCAGGCTGTTCCCTGCCCAAGACAGTGGTTTAGGTGCAGTTCAAGGTTGTGACTCCCCCAGACATGAGGGAAAGACAAAGAAAGAACAAATACTTTTTTCCAAGCCTAAGATATATTGCTCTAATATTTCTTTTTGCTTCTATTCCCTCTTGGCAGTTCCATCTCTCCATACAGCTAAAGGCTGTTTGTCAGTGGCTCTCATACTCACACACAGAGAATATTTGTTAACTACAACTATTTGAGGCGAAACAGTGAGGTTCTGTGCTGAAAAAGAGTTTTTGAGATAACTGCCTGAGGCACCAGACATTTTAGAATCAAAATCTGGAAAGTAGAGTCATTATTTCTGTTGTTTTAGTGCCTGCTTTTATTCTCTTTCTTATTGACAAATGTTCTGTAGCCCATATTGCTGTGGGTGGTTTTTTCACATTTACACTATACAAAACTGCTAAAAAAAAAAAGAAGAAGAAAGAAAGAAACAAAAAACCCCTTTTTATTTAACCATCTTCGCAGTGTCTTCTACTTGGTATTACATCACCCGTTTCTGTCTCCTTTTTTGACTTCTATCTGTGGACATAGACTCTGAATTCTGTGACTTTCCTCATGAGATGTGACCAGAAAGTGTCTGGGACAGATGGGAGCAGAAGGGAACAGTCCTCTTCAGCTCCCTGTGGCCAAGTGTCAAACAAATCCCCTCATTACCAGCCACTTTGTTCAAAAGGTGAAGGGACATCACCATGGTCCTTGCTGGCTTGTGTAGCTGCTGAGAGTTGGGCAGATAACTGATGAGAGCTCCCTGGCAGCTGGAACCTGGCTTTGTCTTTGCTCCTGAGCTCTGTTTGGTGCCCAGCAGGGTCAGTGTGATGGGGTATGGGTTTGGTGGAAGGCACAAGACCCAAATCCCATTTCAGGTACAGAAATACCTGCTTCAGCCCAGGGGATGGGGTGAGTTTAGTGCTGTCCTGCCTCAGGGCTCGGGTCACAGTCCTGTTGTGAGCTGTTAAAGCTTCTGCTGCTGAGAGGTTACATTTTAGTATGTAGAGAACAGGTAGCAAGTAAATAAAGCACCATAAAAATAAGGATTAAAGACAGAGAGGACAAGATAACAGAGCTGTGGATACATGTCATCTGTCCCAATGACCTGTATGGGTCTCAGGTGTCTGCTTAAGAAATTAATAGTTATTCACAGGCATTATGATAAAAATAATAAATGGTCAGATGTGAGACTCAGAGGAGTATAAAATATTTTCTTCCAGCAGCAGAATAAGAGGAGAAATCATAACCTGATCCTCCCCTTCTCTGCAGCTTGAAGCCTTGATCCTTTCGTGAGCCTCACAAATCACAAGGACAGTTTGCCTGAGTTCATGGTGAGGTTTTTGTGTGTGCTGGGATGAGGACAGTGATGAAGAACACTCCTGGGAGCAGCTCATCTCAGCTGAAGAGTCTCTGAGAAAGTCCTGAGTAAGGAAAGGTTTCAGGGAGAGAGAACTTTTATTAGCTCTACTAGAAATGCACAGACGAGATTTTTGGTTAGACAGCCCTCTTAAGGCATCTTTCACTAGCTGCAGGAATGCCAGCTGTAATGCCTCTTGCAATTTTGGGCCCCCAAAAAGGCTCCTAAGTGAGAAGAGTCCAGCCCCACGGGGTGGCTATGGGAAAGGCATCATGGAGGAAGAGGTCTGGCTGAGAGTCCTCTTGGGAAGATGTTCTTTCCCTGGAAGATGAAATTTCCCAGGTTATTTTTCTTATAATTGCATTTTATTTCTTTCTTAATTGCTAGAATTGATAGACACTTGGCATATTTGAAACACACAGTGGTTTCCTTAGCAAATCCTTAAAGCTGGGCTGTATTCTGTGACAGAAGTGCTGGGGCTCAAATAACTTCTATGAGCTGGATGTAATTTACTGAGTCAGGCTCAAAAAAAAAAACTCCTCAGAGTTTGATAAAACTACAAAAGTGTGATCAGATAACAGAAATATTTCTGGGTCCTGAAGTCATTACTTGCATTTGATGACATTCAGATCAGTCTATCTACAAATATTATTCATTGCAGGATTTTATCTCCATTTTGAAACATGTGTGATTAACCTGCCTGTGCACTGCAGAGCTAAACGTCTCCTCTGATAGATGAAGTGCATTGGAAAATTAAGGATATAAACATGTTTACCAAGATTGGATGGAATCTTTACACTTCTCTCTGCAGCCAAATGAGATTTACCCTAAAAAATGCCCCCGGACCCCTGTTCCGCCTCCCACAGCCCCGCAGCCGGGCTCAGCCCCACGCACCCTGCCTCTCAGCTCCTTTTGTCCCTCTCCTGACCGGACCCACAGGCACTGGGAGGGCTGCCCAGAGGCGGTTCGGGCAGCACCGAACCCGGAGCCGCGGGCCCGGCAGCAGCCGCGCTAGGGGGGGCTCTGGGACAGCGCAGCGCCCGCTCCTCCCGCACCCCCTCCCGCAGCACAGCAGCGACAAGTGGCGGCTCGGATCTCGGTTTCTGCTGGTCTGTAAGCAGCCACCGAGAGAAAAAAGCAGGAAAAAAAACCTGCCTGTGATGGGTTCCTGCCCGTTCCTGGGGTGGGTTTGCCACCTGGTCACTGTGGGAGGCTCTCCCGATTCCAGGGGTGACCCAAGGTGTTCATCTGGGTACCAGGAGGTTAGTTTTGCTCTGGGAAGTTAAAATTTTTGCAGTAATCTAGTTGCAATAATTATTATAATCAGTGAAGATGCTTACTGGCAGATTTATGGTGTCCTGAAACACTTCCCAGACATAAAAACTTAAATAAATGCTAATTAGCTGATACATCCTAGGGTCTGAAACCAGCAACGAGTTCTGCTTGCTTTGGTGAAAGTCAAAGACGAGCAGAAACTCCGTGGTAAGGGAGCAGGGGCAGGATTTGAGCTGGGGTGTTCCCAGGATGCTGTGGCCACCCTGGAGCATCCCCTGGCTACCGCGGTGCCAGCGCTCCTCCCTCTGCCCCAGGGTCTGTCCCTTCCCTGCCTGCACCCGTGTGACTTCGGAATTCACTTCGTGTTTAGTCCTGCTCCTTGATCCAGGCTGGTGGAGCCAGTTTGTGGCTGATGGATGAGCCCCAGAGCTGGCCATGAGGTTTTCCATAGCCTGGGTGTGTTTGTCCTAAGTTACTCTTTGGTAGAGAAACAAAATGCAGAAACTTGCTACTACCCTGAGACCCAGTTCCTCGGGCAGTGGGTGCCCCCCTCATTTCTGGGCTGGTTCCAGCCTCCCTGGGTTTCTCACTGGTTCTCCCAAAGTGCTGTGAGATGCTCAAAAGGGGGATTCCTGCACCTGCAGATGGGGCTGCCTCAATATTAAAGCGTGTTTGACCAAGGCAGCAGGTCACAGAGGTCCAGCTCCTTCTGGGTTTATTTTTCATCCCACTTGGCACTGCCTGAGTCCTGGCACCCATGAGGAGCAGGGAGGGTGATGGCATTTCATCAGGCAACCTTCCTAGCACAGACAGCTCAACTGAAAATGTTTTACAGGCATGCAAAAGGGGCAGGTAAATGGGGAACAAAAATCCCTGGCAAAGCCCAGGGGGTGAGTATGGGCCCAAGGAGAGAGGCTCTGGGAGGCAGAGGATGCACCTTGGCTGGGCAGCACCCACAGCCCCTCCATGTCATGGGTCCCCAGACTGACTTTGATGCAGGAACAGGAAGAGTTTTAATTGCTAGTGTGTAACAAACTGTGTGTGGCATGTAAATATTGCAAGTGACAAAAGTTTCTGAAATCCTAGCAGCAAACTTATCTGCTTATTTTTAACCATATGCGAGAATGAGCTGTTTTTTTCCAATTGGATAGCTGCTGTAATAGAAATATGATACTGACAGCCAAGCTTGCTCCCAAACCTAATGCATTTTCAACTTTTTAATGCTGATTTCAGGACATACGTCTCCTGTAATTTGCATCCAGAGAGTGGGAATCTACTGCCAGGGATGAACAAGCAGAAATCATTCATACCAGCAGAATTACAGGTAAAAGTGTTTTTATTTTCAAAGATCGCTGTAGAAATAGCAATTTTCTGCTTTAGTTTATGAATCTGTGACTTTGTCAGTCCTGCTGCAGACAAAGGATCACAGAGCACTGGGTTTTCCAGCCTTCTCTTCAGCATTTCCAGGTGTAAAATCAAGGTCTCTTTACTACTCGTGAGTGGAGTCAGAAGGCTGTAAAATCAACCCAAAAGGGAATTTTACATTGGCTTTGGAATGCAACAAATACCTGTGGGTGTGGGTTAAATGAGCTTTCACAGCTAGAGCAGTGGCTTTTTGGAGGACTTGGTCCTCCAAGAGGCTTAGGTGTTTATTATATTCTGTTTTCATTTGTATGCAGCCTCATGGACTGTGAGCAGATTGGTTGTGAAATTTTCATCAATTGTTCATTACTGGACTGTCAGTTTATGGTTCTGGCTGTGTCTGTCACAAACACTTCCATGAGGAGAGAGTTTGAAATAAATCAAGAGCAGGACTGGACTGTGGGTTCACAGTCCTGAGTGATGCTTCCAGGATTACTGTGTGAGTTCACTGGTAGGGAGAGATCTCTCAGGTGCCTGTCCTGTTGCTGAGGTGTTGCTTCTTGTTCTTGCATAAATGGAAAATTTATAGTTTTCAGAGCTGCCAGTCTGGAATCTACAATAAGCAGTAAAAATAAAGTTTAAAAGTGAAGCTCAAGCAATTGGGAAAGATGCTGCTTTGATACTGTTTTCTCAAGCCAACCTGCAGCCTAAGCAAAATTATACACAGCTTTTGCCAAGCTTAAGATTTCTCAAACGCTTTGATTTCCCCTCTGTCTCCTTACATTGTTTGGCACTTTGCTTTCAGTGTGAACCACAGCAGGCACCACAAATGTAACATGCATGTAGGAACAGGGATTTTAGATGGTAAGATGACAGAGACATCACTGGGTTTTCAAGGAGAAGGAAAGTGTGATGGGGGGAAATAATCCAGTACTGCAATAGGCTAAGTGCTGGATAAAGCCAGAGGTGCTTTGTGAGCAGTGTTATCCATCAGTGGTGTTGCTGAGTCAGAGAAGAAAGATCTGCATGAAAAGAGCTGCTTTGGGAGCACATCTTAATGCAGGAATTTCCTCCTTGTTTTTTTTTTTTTTTTTTTTACCAGTGCTCAAGCAACACCACCAGTGATGCTGCAATGATTTGGGCTCTGAAGCCTTTCCAGGCTGGGCAGGACAGGGTGCTCTGCTCTGCTGCCTGGGCAGCTTCACCCTGGGGCTGCTCCTTCCTTCAGACTTATATTGCTAGTTTGAGAAAAGCCTTTTGGAGAAGTTTATTATCCCAAGTGTGTACCGGAGGAAATGACAGAAAAATGCCAAAGTGGCAGATGAATCCTCCCTGGCAGGTAGCAGAAGTTTTCTTCTTCTTTTCCTGACTCACTCAGCAGAGCTGAGCTCTCAGGAAGAAGTCATTCCAGTGCAGGACTCGAGTCCTTTGATTTGATAAAATTTTTCGCTTGGTAACATATTAAGTCTTGACTTCCTGCTATGCAGGGGATGACAAATGAAACATCAGAGATGGGAATCAAATGACTGGGACTCGTGAAGCCCTCATTTTGTTTTACTGTCTCATTGTGTTACATGAAGGGTGATTGTTTTCTTGCATTTGCTTTATTTTTTTGGTCTCACAGATTAGTCTGGTACCTGCACTGAAAAGAAGACTGGACAAAAGTTGTACCTCTTGTCTTCCTATTTCTGTGACAATTAATCTGATTTGTGTTCAGGCAATAGCCATTCCCAGTTGCAGCCTAGACAACTCACCAACCTTGCAACTACAGTTTCTTTTACATAAATCAATTGGTGTTTAATTTTATCCTGTACTGAACTTGATCAAACCCTCAGGAATTGGTTATAAAACCCGTACAAGTTCAGCTTTTTATTTTGATCAATTCTGAGGGCTGGAGGCAGGTATTCTGGAATGTAATCATTGCTCAGGGAAAGCTGAAGTGTAGCACAATAATGCTTATGTTGAGAATCAGACAACAAATTTTCAGTCCCTGTGCTGTCTGCTTTGTTCCCGGGGTTTGAAATACCAAGTGACTTGTAAGTTAAAAGCACTGAGTATGAAAGTTTCCAAGACTGCCAACGAGACTTATTTTTAAGCATTGATTTGTAGTTATTTATCACCTAACTTCCATCTGGCCACAGTGCAATGCTGTTCTGTTCTCTGTGGGCACCTAATCATATTTTTAATTGGTCTTCAAGGAGAAAACTGCGAGAGGGTTTGGGGTGGGGGGGATCAGCTGCTGGGTGGAGAATTCTGGGGGTTGTGTGGCAGGGAGGGGAAAAGCTGGGGGAGATGGGGGCTGAGGAGCCTCCCCTTCAGCCAGGAGCTCACAACTGTTTGGTTACAGGCTTTGAAGAGTTTGGCATTTCTTGATGAAGTTGAGGCTGGGATTTTATTTTTCCAAGTCTACTCCTACCTGATGGTAAATGAGTCCAAAAAAGATTCTTGCCACCTTACAATAGAAAATGAGACAGATTGCACCATTGCTTCAGCTTTCATCCTAATACCTGCCAATACCATTTTACAAAACCTGGAGTGTAATATTAAAAAAACCCAAAAACCCGAAGTGTAGTTAACATGAAGTTAAAAAATGTCTTTAGTGTGTAAAATATGATGCTGGATGACACATAGGCAGCTGCAGATGCACTAATTTGATTTCATGCCTTAGAATCAACTGTTCCCCTGCACAGAAAGGCACATTTACATCCATCTGTCAAAGTTGGTTCCTTGTCTTCTCAGAGTTCCTCTGCTCATGTTTCATCTCATGCCGTCTTCCTGGGGGCGAGTTTGAAGCAGACTTTTCCAGCCCACCCATGTTTTCCAGGAACTTAGAGCAAAAATCTATTTTTCTTCTCTTTTTTTTGTTTTTTTGTTTTCACCCCTTTTCTTTCCTCTTCCAAGTCTTAGGGGGGTATTATTACAGGATTATTAGTGACAGACCACAGGATCTGAGTGTTTAAGCTTTAATCCTCATAAGCCAAAGCCCCAACTACAAAGCTGGGTTCATAACGTTCAAAATAATTCGATATCTTGCAGCAGGGGGCTCAGCATCAGTGAGGAGCAGCAGCAGGATGGGTGCTGGGGAGGTGAGGGGTGCAGAGGGTGGTGGTGGCCATGCAGAGCAGAAAGGAAGTGTTGGAGTTCTCCATAATCAGCCTAAACAGCATTCAGGTCAGAGATTGGCTTATAGTCTAGGAAAAAAACACATAATAGAATGGTTTGGGTTGGAAGGGATCTTAAAAACCTGCATGGGCAGGGACACCTCCCACCAGATAGCAGAACCTGTAACAGATTCTTGGCAAAGAGAAAAAAGCAGAGGTCAGTGCTGAAGCTGCACAAAGCTTATTATTATTTTTTTTTTTTTTTCATGAATTTCCATGGTGCTGAGTTGACTTCAAAGTGAAAAGGCAATTGTCATGTCTTTCCCCAACATATTACACAAGCTTACTGCTGAAAGATGCAACAAAGATAAAATGCTTGGAGCTGCACTGTGCAACTCTTCCTTTGGTTGGGAAGTGCCTGGTTGTGCTCCTGGTTAGGCTTTGAAATGAAGAGTTGCTGTATTAGATGGGGACACAGAATTACTTGGCTTCCAGCATGGTCAGCAAGTGTTTAGTTTCTTTTAAAGCAGTGTCCAGGGCAAGAACTGAGTGTTATTTCCTTGGATCTGGACTGACTGGGGTCAGGCAGTAGCTGATTTCTGTGCAAAAGAATCCAGGTATGTAGTGGCATCGGGTCACATCAGTAATCCTGAAGCATCTTGATTTTTCTAACACAGTTAAAATACTTGAAGCCTTCAATATGCTTGAAAAAACTCCAGTATCTGTTATTCAGGGCTTTGCTTAAGATGCACAAAAGTGTATGTTATGTTTTAGATGATCTGTTCTGATGTGTGAGCAGAACTCCTACGCTCTCATGAAGAGAGCTGGTGTAAAGTGTTTCTTGTCAGAGCAGGGCCAGAATGATGGCTCTGGGAATACTTGGAGCTCTGAGGGCTTTTGCTGGGGCAGAGCTGCAGAATAAGGTATTTTGGTCGGGGTGAAAAGAGCTCTCCTGGCTGGGCTTGATTGAATGTGTCAGGGCTCTGAGCCCTCAACTCCTGAGCACGAGGATTTGGGTGATGAGGGTGCATGCTCAGGTACCCCCTGCAATGGGCTTTTCTCTTTGTCTTGGTAGTACTGCCAGATGAAACAGAAGAGAGAATCTCCTCATTCTCTATCAATTTCACATTTCCCAGTCTGAAAATGAAAACTGCTTTTTCAGTGGGACCTTTACCTTTTACATCACTGAGCTCCAGCCTCCCCCTCCTGCTTCCCAACCTTAATGGACTGTAGGCAGCCAAACCAGGAGACTGTGGGGAGAGCAAAATGATAATTCATTTGGGATGGAAGCAGGAGGCAAAATGTAATCCATCATATCTGCTCTATCTCATTATGGAGGTGAGATACAAGAGAGGGCAAGCTGTTAATAAACTGGTGGATGAAGTTATTTTACCAATCTGTTACAGCAAGTGGGGATAGACAGGGGCAGAAGTGCATTATTCACACCTTTTCCTAATCCTTTTGTTCTTATTCTGCAGAAATGCCTCAGCAAAGCCTGGAAAGCAGCCTGGCTTAGGGAACTGACACCCAGCCCCTCACACACTCCTGGTGTGCCCCATCCCAACAACTGACCCTTTGGGGAGATGCTGGGGGGCACCCTGTCAGGCTGGGACAGCTGTGGGTGCTGGAGGGGTGACAGGGTGCCTGATGGCTTCTGCAGAACTCTTCTTTATCCTGGCCATAGCAGATATTGTCACTGCTCAGGGGGAAGCTGTCCCCCAGGCACTGTGCCACCTTCTCCCAGGAGCTCTGGCTGCCTGGAGCTGCCCCTCACTTGCTGCCATCCCTGATGCCAGTGGGCTGAAGGTTAAAACTTCATTTAAGGGAAGAGCAGAGCAGCCCGTGGAGTCACTGATCTTGTTCTTTTCTTTTTCTACCCACAAAACTACCGTTTTTTTTTCCTTCTGCTGTTTTTCATCCTGTAATGTCTTCCTGGTAAAGATGAAACCTTCCTCTGGAGCCTGACTGCAGGCAGATTTGTGGTGTGGCTGTGCTAACAAGGTTCCAGCTCCAAGGCTGTCATTTCAGCAGTGAGCTGGACAGCTGCACATTACTATAATTGAGGTTTGTGGGCATGACAGTCTGTAGATGTAAGATTTCAGAGGGAAAACATTTCCACATGTCCAAAACTTCTGTAAGAGAGTTAAGGCAAAGGAAGGATAGCAAACCACAGGAACAGGCTGAGAATGGTTTTCTAAAAACCACCCCAAGCCCTGGATGTGCAGCCAGCCATCCTTTCTTCACTGGTCTCTTGGCTGGTTGGGGTTTTCCACAGAGCTGGCAAAAAACTTTATTGAGAGCTCCTGGCTGGCCCCAGGAGGTGTGGGATGGAGGGGGCTCTGGGCAGCCTGGGCCAGGCCATCTTCCTCCAGCTGCACCCCCTGATGCTCAGGGAGATTCTGAGCCCTGTCAGTTCCATCAGTAGGTGCTCTAAGTTATTATAAATTATTATTGTACACCTAAATCTGGTCCAACTGTAGGAAATGACCAAGAATCTGTCCATTTGTATGAATATTCTACTATTAGAAAGTGTTTAGTTCCCCTACTACAGCTGTGTCCCTAAATCTGTGATTACTTTTGTTCACTCCTCACATCTCCCTCTGATCTGGCCTAACTGTAGGGTTCACCCCAACCACTGACAAAGCCTTCTGATTCATTGGTGCCCTGACTTATCTTCCACCTTTACTGAACTCAGTGTCTTTAATTATTGTTACTATAGGCTCATCATGTGGGGAAACTCTGAGGAAATTCTACCAGTAACTCCCTTGCCCTGAAAACACTATTCCTTTCTCCTCCCCACCTTCTTCCTCAGCTGTCACTGCTCTGGCAGATAGTAACAGTGCTGATAACAACAGAATAACTTGCAGAAGATAAATGAGGTTCCTGAATTGAAAAGACTCCCTCTGTTTGCACCCGGGAGGACAAGGCTGAGACATAACCTCATTAGCATTTCTCTATGATCACAATAGGGCTGCAGGGGTTGAGACTAAATGTTTTCTAATTCAAAAGAGAGGAGAGCAGATTTACAGATGATGACTTTATTAAATTTAAATTACTATAAAAATATCTAGGCGAGGCTTCAGTGGTGCCATGAAAGTCTCTTTCAGATGTTCCTTGCCATTACCCAGGATTTCAAGCTGGTTCTGTGAGAAGTGCTTGCACAGGTTCCCTCCCTTCACACTTGGACTGAGTTTTACACAACTTTTAATTGAATTTGTGAACATTAAAATTATGGATGTTGGCATGTGCAGCAATGAGAAAGAAAAATACCTTTGCAAACAGCCAGAAAAGCAGTGCCTGGGCAGCTTGGCTCATGTTTGCTCCCTGCACTCAATCTGTAAGCTCAGGTCAGCAAGAATCTAGAACTACATCATCTGTAAGCAAATACACAAAATAATGAGTTTGGTCTGTCATTCATATCATCCTGGGTGAGCTATAAATGGCCTGGAGCTGTTCTTGAGAAGAGAGTAGGTTGTTGGTACTTCGTTATCTTTCACCCCCAGTAAGTGCCTCAAAGCAGTATCAGAAATTCTTGTCTCCCTCTCATTCTACAACTGGAGATTATGGTCATAACTTAAAGATGCTTTCAAAAGCACTCATTATTCCTCCTTTGTTGTGAGCCTCACCAGGGTGTGCTGACTGATAACCTCTCCTCTCCTTGGACATTTTCCTTTCCAAAACAGGACTCATTCAAAGCAAATTTGAGGAAATTGTCAGTGCCACGCAGAGCTAAATTCTGAATAAAGGATTTCATTTCCTAGAACTCACCTTTGGCATTTTTCAGAAGCTCAGAGATCATCCTAAAAAAGAAGAACGGGGAGAGGATGTGCATATTTTCCAGAAACACCTGGACCCGAGCTGAGCTGCATGGAGCAGTTGTGATGGCCCCAGGCCATGGTTGGGGTCCCTCAGGACAGGACCTGTCTGGCAGGCAAGGTGACATCTCCCGGGGGCCCATACATCTCCTGAGTAATGCAAATAATCTTATTCAAATCTCAATTTTCTGATGACATGAAGAGAGCATAGCTACTGAAAAACGATGGTAAATGCTTATTATCACCGTTCAAGCTATCAATCAGTAAGTACTTTCCTGAATAAGCAAGAGGACTGAAAGTGTGTTCCAAACCTGCTGGATCCATGGTCCTGAAGGGCTGGGTGGCACATCTTGTCAGGGACAGACATTAATGAAGGTAATTGAAGATGTTATTAGGAGAATGTGTTTGTTATCAGAGGTTGCTTATGGCAATATTCCTCAGAGTTACACTTCATTAATATCCATTTTTCATGGCTCTGCTTTGCCGTTTGTTAATTGCATGACCTTGTGTCACTGGAGGAAATGTCAGTGATAAAAAATATGCACTTAATGCAGTGCCACCCTCACTCCCTGTGGCTCTCACTCTGAAGCTGAATCCCCTCCTCTCAAAGGTTGGTAGCTCAGCCAGAAAAGTGAAAACAAAGCTCCCTAGATCAGGGAAGTGTCATCAATAACTTGTTTCCCCCCTTAGAAAACCATCTCACAAATACACAAGGAAATATGGAGTAGCCTATGGTAATTCTTTCCTTTATAAAGTAAAAGTTGCTTTAAATCTTTTAGTATTCCTTCTGCAACAAAAAGGCCTTACTGTATTTTTATTAGACATGCTTACCCACCTTCTTTGATTAGAATCACTGTCAAATTTGTTCAGGCAATCACATTTTCTTATTGAAAATCTGGTTTTGATAACTAGAGCTCAGACAAATTTTGAAATTATAACGTTCAGAGAAATGTCAAAGTTAATTGGGAAATGCTGATTATATTGACACACACAGAGATTTCTGGAGGAGCCTTTTCCAGAAAAAAAGGAAGTCTGCATATATGTGATGGTGGCAATCAAGTATATCCATGGAGCATTTAACACCTGGGAAACTGGAAAAAAAACTTTGCTGGACATGATTAAGAATCTGGACTCAGGAAACTGAAATTCAAATTTCTCCATTGCACTAATTGCCAACTCACTTTAATTAAGGAGCAGAGCTTTTGTAGGAAAACAAAGCAATTAATACCCAAGTAATCATCACACAAAGAATAACAAGACATCCTTTGCCAGAATGAACCAGTCTGTGCATTCCTGGCAGCTGGAGGTGGGCAAGGGGCAGGGAGCAGGCACTGACAAAAGGCATGGCCTGGAGTCATTAGGAAGATGATTATTTGGCAGGCTCATGCTAATTTTTATAATATTGACAGTTTGATTAATATGTTAATGATCTTAATTTCCATATTGAGGTTTGTCACTTTAATTTGTCTAACAGGCGAGCAGGAAGAATATTGGCACTGTGAAATCTGGATAAGAAGTAAAAGGCAGAAATTCCAAACTAATGATGACATATTGGTCTGAATTTCCATTTTTTCGGGGGCACTCCTTGCAGCTGGTGAAGTGCAAAACAGCCATTCATGGCATTAACCCTTTCTAGTTCTCTTACCCTGTGAAAGGATCAACTTCAGTATCTTTAATAACCATGTGTGTTGTTCAGTTCTCCTAAATTATTTTTCATCTTTATCTCCCAATATATACATTGCTGCAACATTCTGTTTATTCAGTACAAGGTGCTGTCTAAAAGCTGCTGAGCTCAGAAGAGGGAAAACTGTATAAAATTTAATGGTGGCTCTAAAGAAGTTGATCTTGTGATGCACTCTGCCTTTAGAGGTTGACCAGTGGTTTTGGATAGGGTGAATGTAAGTGGTTGGAAAAAAATTATCAGTGCGAGTTAAAACACTATGAGCAAGTACCTGAAAGCCTTACAGAAGGTCTTCAGTTCTTTCCCGTCCAAAAAATATTGCTGGTGAGATGTGGAGAATAAAAGTGCCTTCTCCATCACTGCAGCACTGACAGGCACCATTTGCCTGGAAATGGGGCTGTTCCCAGTCCAACTTCTGCAGCCACTGGTGTGCTCCAAAGAGGGAATTGTTGCCCTGAAAAACTCCCAGCCATCCTTCTAGTGCTGATGTTTCCCTCCCAGTGAAATGTTCCTTCTTGCTTTCCCTGCTGGCAGCAGTGCAAAGAGGGGTACAGCTTCCCTCTGCTCTGCCCTGGGCTGCTGCCAGCTGAATTCCAAGAGCATCCTGGTAAAGGGAGACTGTCCCTGTGTTAATGGAAAAAAAGGGGAAACTGTCCCTGTGTTAATGGAAAGAGGAGGAAACTGTCCCTCTGCTAATGCACTGGAACAGCAAGTATATTAGCATCAAGTTCTCACTCAACTCTGTTACTTAGGGATATTAATCAACTGCTGCTTTATTTTAATGTCCTAATTTGGAATTAATGAACATAAAGGCTCAGTTTACAGAGAAGTCTTTGATTTATAGCTTCCACTGTACCTTCCTTTCCATTTTCTTTTGCCACAGAATTCCAGCCAGCTTACAGTTCCAGACTGAGTAGTGTTGGTTACTTCTGCACATGAGTTACTTCTCTCTGGAAACATCTCTGTTCCCTCAGTCCCTCCCACTGGAGACACTTTGGAGGGCATCTCCTCCTGTGTCAGTCCAGGCTCAGGCAGTGTCATCATCTCAGGTGGAGACAAAGGGATTTCTGACATTTTTTCTTATTTTAATTATAACACATTTCACTTATTCATCATTCCATGTGATCTTATGAATAAGTACCTGCCCTTTCTTAGTGTCTTTTATTATAATTAGTGTTTATGTTTTGTATAACTAAGAGAACAATTAAAAGTACTCTGTTATTTGTAACAGAGTTTGCCAAGATGTTAGTGAGATGTGTACAGTATATCATAATTTTATGGTGTCTCTGTAGCCATACAGAAGCAGTAGAAGAAAAATGCCATATAAACAACTACTCAGACAGAGTTTGAATGATCCAGTAATTTTGATTTATAGTTTGCATTTCATGGAACTGTATTAGCTGTTAAAGTCTATGGTTAAATGATTCCCAGCACAAAATGAGTCAGAAATACAAAGAAAAGCTTACAGGGTAAGATTTAGTGCTGGGGACTTTGTTTAAATCCAGAGTCTGCATGTAAATTATAGTCCTGGTTGTCACTTTTAACTAACAATCCCAACCCATACAGCAGAGCTGGGTAATTTGTCTGCTGTTTCTTTATGAGATGGTAAACTGCAGTTTAATCCTCATCTCTTTCCAAGGCAGACAAAATTCATCTCAGACATAAAATAATAGTGTGACCTAACATTTACTTCAAAACAAACCTGGCTGCCACCTTATCATTATGCATCACACCGAGTCAAGACACAAAACTCTGGGGTTTTGGTAGAGAGCAGGAACAAACAGCAGGAGAGAGTGAAAAATGACACAGCTGCCAATGGGGTTCAGTGGTTAAAATGGCTTGGAGAGGGCAAAATGGGGTTTATCCCTTCCTGGAGCAGCTGGGTTTTTCTGCTTCAAGCTTTGAAATTTTTGCTTCATGTTTTC
The DNA here is from genome assembly GCA_038090715.1 of Florisuga fusca. Taxonomy (NCBI): domain Eukaryota; kingdom Metazoa; phylum Chordata; class Aves; order Apodiformes; family Trochilidae; genus Florisuga; species Florisuga fusca. The sequence goes on along the minus strand of JAAWXA010000047.1, from coordinate 2,783,163 downwards.
CTCGCTGTTGGTCACCTTCCTTAGCATGCAGCTTCCACTGAGGAAATTACAACCTGGTGTAAAGGATGATGGCCCAGTCTGGAGTGGATAGAAATTAGTCTTGGTGGCAATTAATGGAGCAATGGAGACTGGCCATGGAATTAAGCAGGATTATTGCTATTTTGGGGGGAATATTTTTTATTCTTTCTTTCCTAGGAGGAGGATGTGGTACAAGGTGCAACTCCTCCCAGCTCAGCTCTGTTAGAGAGAATAGTAGTTCAGATGTTTCCATTCATGTAGGATTCCTACTCAGCTCAGTGTTAGTTGTGTGTCCTATATTAGTTTACTTACACGTAGGACTTCACAAGGACATAAACCCCACTGCCATGGAAATCAGAGGTTCTCCTGTGCCCCTCAGTGCAGGGTTTTACCCAGTGATTCTCCCAGCATCAGCTTTGCTCAAGTGCTGCCTTTCCCTTCCAGCAGTCCCCAGCCAAATCCTGATTGTCACACCAGCCCATAATGACTCCCAAGAGAAGTGAAGTGGCAATTGTCAGCAGATCTGGGTCCCAAGTGATGTATTGACACCATGACCATAGGATACTTAGGTCTGTTGTGTCCATGATCTTGGAATGATGCTGGTTTTATCACCTTTATTTCCATGGAGGTGGTGAGGGCTCTTGGGGACAGTTGTGCTGCACTGGAAGGATTGCATTGATGCCAAACAGCTGCCCAACTACAGGAAACAAACCATGCCAGTCTGTCCAAGGGGATTGCCAGACAGGAATTTGTTTTGATGTCTCTTAGGTACAAACATCCAGCTTTTTGAAGCAAGCAATGTAAAGGGGGAGAGGAGTTTAGCTCTAGAATTGAAATAATCATCATTTAATTCAAGGTAAAGTGCCCCCCATCAGAGGTTTCTCAGCCTTGCACGTGAGCTCAGGCCTGTGAGAAAAGGCATTCATCAGGAACTTGTGCTCTAGCCAAAATCCCAATAGATGAGGAAAATGCTTAAGGTTAAGGGGTCTCAGCTCCAGCACTTACATGGCAGCAGAGCATCTCAGAAGGATGTCATTTATTGATGTCTTTCAAGGAGAATGTTGATTCCTTTCTGTAAATTGCATTTTCCATCAAACCTCACGGAGACTGAAAAATTATTTGAGACTGGCAGGCTTTGTGTGCTCAGTTTGATGTGAGTGTTTTGGCCAGTTGAGCTGGAGAGTAGCCTAAGAATAATTACCCAGACTCACACATTTATTGGGTGACAGACAACATCTCCATTTTACAGGGGAAGGTGCTTTAGGAATACTTTGTCTCTTAGCTCTGGTCTGTCTCTTTCCACAATGGGATGTTTACCACCTCTGGATCAGCTTTGACTTCCAAAAGTTTTGAAATGCATCCCAGGGCTAATTTGTTACAAGGGAAAGGGGGCAAGTGGGGAATCGAAGGGAATAAAGATTAAAATATCCAAATTCAAAATGAAAATGGCAGAGTTAATCCACTGGTGTAGCAGAAGAGAATAATGTCTAACATTAGGGGAGTTATTTCTTAGCCTGATTAATGTTGCCATGAAAGCATATGAGGTGGAAGAGATGTGTTCTAATGACTTGCTGACCCTCCTTTTCCATGGTTCTGCAGAAACTGCAGACATGAACAACTTAAAAAGCCAACATATTACTGGGGAGCAAAAAATAAAGCTATAAATGGCAGTTCCAGGAATACCCAACAGGAGATGCTCCTGGGGAGGGTGTTTCCTAACAGAGCAAATCCTGCTTCAGGCTCTGTGGCTGGCAAAGTGTGAGCCATTAATGCTTCCAGAAAAAAAGGCCACTTCTCCAGTTCACATTCCTTAGGTGGTCACTGTGGATTCTGTGCTGGGGGCTGGCACAGCACTGAGTCCCCCCGGAGCTCTACAAACCTCAGCGAGGCAGTTGGGGAGAGTATTTGCCAAAGCCAGGGGTGAGCATTCACAGGGTTCAGGCTGGGATAAAAAGGTTGGCTTCAGGGAATTCTGGGAAGCTCTGGGAGACTTTCAGCAGAAAATAAGGTAGGCTGAGAAGTGGCAGTCAATTCATGAGCTAGAAATAATTAAGGTAAATACTGGACCATTTCAGTTCCCCTTAAGCTCTGTTTTCAAAAAAAATATTCTGCACGATGAATTGTGAAAATGCAGCACATGCTATAAAAGCTTAACTACCTCCTCAGATCATGAAGGGGAAAAAAAAAAAGGAATTCTGGTATTGTTGATGGTTTAGGAGAAAGCTAAATACAGCAAAGGAGGAAAAAGACCAGACCTTAAAAATTAATTGTTCAAGTACCTGGTCATTGTAGAGTAATGCACCGTGAAATTATGTTATTCTCCAAGAGAATTTCCATAAAGTTTAACACTCCATGACACCTTCTTTTCCTATTGAAGTTAGTTAAAAATAGTACATAAAAGTCCTCAGTTTGCAGAGAGAAGGTTAAGTCTGCCTGGAACCAAAGCCTGAGCAGCAGAACCACTCCGGGCAGGGAGGCTGCAACCTGCATGGCCCCGGGACCATAAACCCTAAACCCATAAACCCATAAACCATAAACCCATAAACCCTGCCCGAGCCAGCACGCTGCCTGTCAGTGCTGATGGAGCCATTAGTCTTGGTGTATTTTTACTGTTATTCACATTGGGATAATGAGATTATTGGAATTTTTTTTTTTTTCTAATGAGAATGAGACAGAATACCTTGGTCGCTAAATGATTTAGTCACAAAGGAAAGCCATTAGTTTCTACTTGATTGCTGTCAAATGGTGGAAAATTGGAACATTATACTGATATTTCTTGTGATGGGCCATATTTTTCCTGCTTGTTCAGTGTCAAATGAGATGGTAAAAATATTTGTCAAGAGCACATGGTTCTTTGAAAGCTTTGCAGTCAGAAGAGCAGTTGCTATCTTGGGAGGCTCCTGCCTGTCTGCTCAGTGGGAGCACTGTGGTGGTTTCCAGGGGCTGGACTCAGTCTTCTGAAGAGCATTTCTGAAAAAGCACTTGTTTATTTTGCAGGGCAGCACACCAGGCAAACGTCTGTTTATTTACATGTTTCATTTGTGAGACAAGTGCAGCCTCCTGGAGATTTGGGGGCCATTTGAATGATATCTGAAGTGATGATTTATCCTAAAAAAAATTCTTCTGGACTGACTCTGTAGGTGCAAAGCTGCGTGATGCTCCCAGGAATAAATAGCAACTCCCAAGATTTCTTGGCATATTTGCCAAAGCCCACATTTCTTCCAGGCAGTAAAATGGAAGTAGGCAAGATGTTCTGATGGCCACAAGTATGAAGGACCTTGGCCTGCTGGTGGAGGAGTAATTGCTAAACAGGGAAAGAAAGAACCTTGCTCTGTGCAGTTTAGTATCTGGAATTCTTACCTTTACGAAAAAAAGTCTTAAATGACTTTGAAGTAAAAAGGTAAAAGTGCCTGAAGTGATTGATGGGCTTTTTCTAGGAGTTAGGATTTGAAAATGATTGTGGTGTTCTTAGAAATATTGCCTTTGCAGCTATGAACAGGAGCTGCATTCCTCCTTATTTCTTTTCCACTCCCTTAAGGTCTGCAGAGGCAGCAGTTTTCTGGCAGGAGAGGGTGGGCCAGGGCTGCTAACCAGCTTCGAAATGCAGGATTAATCACTGGCTGGTTTTATAGGTGGCACGGCTTAAGAAAGTGTGGAACAGACTGGGTGTGCATCAGGGTTTGATCCAAACTTTGGCTGGGCTGGTCCCTGATGCAGTCCATGGGCAGGGCTGGAGGGGACAGGGGGGCTGTGGCTGATGGGGAAAGGCACCTGGGCTGTGCTGGAGCCTCAGCTGCTGGTGCAGCTCACCTGGCAGACTTTCTGTGGGAAGCAATTGGCCATCAGAAGTGAAGAAATGTCCCTCTCCAAATGCACCAGCTCCAGATTGTTTAGCAGAACTGAAAACCCTGACTTTTCCTTATTTACCTTCATCGCCTCTCTCCCTCTTTTCCCCTGCAATAAATGTCTATTTTATTTATTCAAGGCTGCACCCCACTGCCCCTAAATCACCAAACTCAGTGTCTCACAAGCGAGCAGAGCCACTTGCTAAGACAATTTCCAGCTCAAGAGGACCATATGCTACAGCAGCAGAATTTTAAATGAAGGAAATTTTTTTTTCCCTTTTCCCCCCAACCTCTGTTGTCGTTCTGCACTAATCTTTCACCCTGGCAGGGAGTCAGCCCAAAGCAGCAGTGAGCAGTGAATCCCAAAGGGAAGGCAGAAGCTGCCCCACAGCACCTTGGGCTGGTTCCCTGTGGCACTCACCTCTTCTAAGTGGGTATCCTTTAGTGATGGTTTTCTATCAGCTAGTGGGGAAGAATTTGGGTTTAATTCACTATTCTTTTTGTTTTCGTATTATAGATCCAGTGTTGGATTTTTTATGAGCTCTGAAGAGTCTTAGTGCTAGGACTGGGGATGCTGGGAGGAAAAAGCAGTAATCAGTGGGGTGAAACAGTATGACAAAACACTTCTGGTCCATTTTGGGATTAATGATTTTCAGAAGCTATCAATTACATCCCTTAACTGGGCAGCAGAGATTATAAAGAGGAATATAATTAGTGGCAAATTCTATGAGATATGTAAAGACAAATAGGGGGTTTGAATTAATTGGAGCTCATAAATTTTGAGAACCACATTTGGATGTAATAATTTATTACTCGGGGTCCCTGGAGGTGACTCCAAAATGCAGGTGGTGCACACTGAAGCAGGAGAGAGGTCACTCCCATTACTAAATGAGGTATAGGAAATTATTGATTCACAAAGAGAAATGAGGGTGTTTTATAAGTGGAAATGAATGGACTCGTTGCATGTTCCCTCTTTGCTATCAAGTGGCTCTTTATTGGTTGGTTTTACTCCCCTGTGGTGCTTTGTTGGGATGATGGAACAGTTTTCCCATCCCTTCTGCTTTCCCCTGGGAGAAGCTCAGGGCCTGGGTAGAGGTTTGCTTGTAATCAAAGTGGGGACCCACATTAGTTTGTAGAACATGAAAATAAGTGAGCTTTTGGATTTCCTTTCACTCGAGGATCTCAAGATGTGTGTAAGCTTAGAGCTAGTTTATAGATGGAGGAATAAAAGTGCAGAAGGACAGTGGGAGGTTGCATCATGTTCATGTAGATGTGGAGGTCTCCTGCAAGGTCCTGGCCCCTCTTGCTGGCCCCAGACCACCTCTCTGTCTTGGTGACATGGGTCCTTTCCTGGGTGACTGATACAGATGGAGTATCACTCCCAAACAGTTGTTTTTTTTTTTCCCCAAGCAATATACTAATCATTATTGATGACAAAATGGTGACCTATGGGCTTCCAAATATAATCCATTTTAAAATCTCCCATTTTCCCTCCAATCCTTCAATCTAATTAGGCTCACATCAGTATATTATTACAGAACGTAATCATTCCTTTCTTCTAATAACATTCATGGATAATTTTATTTCTCATTTTCAGCCTCCTACTCCTGTGGTGTAATTAGTGTCTCTGGCACCTCGTGACGCTGAGAATGAGTTGCAGCTGCTAATTGCTAATTGAAAAATTAGAAACTCAGTTAGAAAAAGGATCTAATTAAAATGAAATTAGATAAAATCCCTTCAAACTAGTTTCTTCCCTTTCGCTTTTTCCCCCAGTTTTGTGATCACAAAGCCATTAGCACTTGCCAATTACATTTAATTGTTAAACACAAATACATTTTTATTTGACTTCATACAATAACCTTTTATTGGTGAGAGAAACACACATTTGTCAGGGAGGCTGTCAATCTCTCATACCCCAAAATTCAGGAAATCACCTGCTGAGCTGAGTGATCTCTGCTGCCCTGTGTGTAGGCTGTGGTCTGGTGTTATCCTCCCCATCACCAGCTGGATCAGGACCATCCTGCTCCTGCTAGGAAATGGTGCAAGAAATCCCATACGTACAAGAGATCTTTTAGCAAATGCCCACGTTGTGCTCTGGGAGGTGTCCTGAGACACCCTGTGTCTTCCTGGTACTAAACTAGGAGGAACTTGGTTCCTGGTGCTGCTCCAGTGGTTCTGCTTTGCTTTCCTGCTCTCTGCATCCCCCAGGCTGGCAATGAGAGAAGGATGCTCCAGCTTGGAGCCAGCCCCAGCCAGGGAGGGCAAGAGCTGGCAAGCAGCACTGCAAGGTGGAGCAGCACTTGGGAGAAGTGCAAAAAATCAAGGTTTAACAGTAAAATGTGGCCAGACCTACCTGCAGTGGAGAGAAATATCTTGTGGGCTGGGGCATAGCCCAGAGAGGTGACTGGCAGCAGGTGGTACCTGCCCTCCCTTCCTGCCCTCTCCGAGCCTCCCAGCTTTTCACAAAACCAAGTGGGAATTTTGCAGTGCAGTGGCTGCACCTCCTCCTCTTCAGCAGGGACGTGAAGCTCTTCCTAATGTATGGAAACGTGGTGCTCTCCAGTATTTACTGCTCACTTTTACAGCCCCAGTCCTCTTGTCTGCCCAACAGGGAGGTTTGGGTAATCTTTTATAGTGACAGTGGAGAGGTGGAAATGGATGAACTTCCTCATTGCAGCTCTGGGGGAAGTGCCTCTGATTTGCCTCTGACATTGACTCTGAGAGGTCTCTCCAGTGCTCATCATCCCCAGTGCCAAGGGCACAACTCCCACACCTTGACTTAAATCTTCTTGTGGTCTGAGGGGTGTGATGTGCACAGGAGCAGGTCTGGAGGTGATGGGTGTTATTAGCCTAATGAGTGGTTAGGAAGTGTATGGTGCTGAGCACTGGTTCTGGTTGTATTTTCGTGGGAATCCCTGGGAGGGAAATCAGAGTGCTTGTCCACACTGAGGTTTCCCTGACAAGTTTAACAAATGGCTTAGCAAATGGAATGGAGATGTTGAAACCCAATAATTTAGGGGATGGGAAACATAGAAATCAAGAACCAAAGGAGACTATAAAGATGCTGTGCTAATTGTCACTGTGTCAAAAACTTCACAGGAGATGATTATAGAGCTCAGGGAGGAAAGGGAGAAGAGGAAGAGTTAATGTAGTCCAGAACAGGCTCACTGATGGAGAATCTTTCTAGCCGTGGGCTAGTAAACTTCATCTAGATAGATGCTGTAAGGCTCTCATCTGGGAAGCCTGCCCTTGCCATAATTAATGCACAGCCATGGCTCTCTCCTGCCAGTTCCCTCCATCTGTCGGTGCAGAGCGCTTGCTCGCAGCCAGGAGCAGGCCAGGGGGATAACAAGGTGTTCTTTCAGTGGGAAGCAGAGGGGATTTTGGAGCACCAGGCCTAACTGGGAAACCTGTCAGGAGAGAATTTTCGGTTTTGCTTTCTCTGAGTTAGTGTGGAAGTGTGTGACCCTTCAGTATTCTCAGGCAGTGACTGGGCTGGGCTGCTTGGTGGCAGGGAGTGCTTGGGGACTCTGTTTTACACTATGTACCCTCTTCAGTGAGGTGGCAAAATGTGGCAGATGGATAGGTCCAGGCACCAGAGAGCAAGTTACTGGTGTAAACCAGACAGGACCAACACATTTTTGTACCAGAAGGGAATTTTGCTCTGCCTGATACTGAGTCCATCTGCCTTGCCAGGACACGCTCCTCCTGATGCTCAAGGCAGCCAGGATGCTCCAGGAGATTTGTTCTTTGGGTCTTTTGAGTCCTATGGTGCTGCAAACAAGGACATCAACATCTTAGATTTTATTGATGTGTTTCTAAGGCACCAATTTCTATCCACCAGCTCAGGGTGGAGCATCAGCTTGTGCCAGCAGACTCTGTCGGATCCCTAACAGGGCTGTAACACAAGGGTGCAGCACTCTGCTTTGGTGCAGGGTTTTATTTCTCAGTTCAAATGCCCTGGAAGAAGTTTCCAATCCCCAGCATTTTTGCAACTGAGGCAAAGAGCAAAAATAGCCCCTGTATGCTCAGGCAGAGCAATGTTCTGTGTGAGGCTTTCAGGGCTTCCCCGAGCGAGCTGGTTTGGTGTGATGTGATGTGAGAGGCTCTGTCTGCAAGCAAGGATCAGGGAAAAGAGGGGCAGGAAGGGCACAAACCTCAGAGGAGGCTGGCCCTGGGCTGCTTGGCATGGGCAATCCCATGTCTGGGGGCAGGGGCTCATTCTGCTCATTACAGACCTCATCTCCCGTGTCAGTACAGCTGAGCAGGGACAGGAGCAGCACTTTGGGAGTGTGCTTCCCAGGCCTGATCCCATTTCTTTTTCTAAATATGGCAAAGCAAAACTTAGAAAGCTTTTTCAAGGTCACAAAGGACTTTGGGATGAAATGAAAGATACAGAAGTGGAACCAAGGTGGATTTTATTGCCTTCACATGCAGCCCTCATTTTATAGCTGACATTTTATAGCTTGTAGCATTTTACTACTTATTATGTAACTATTACATGCTTATTATATCATCAGTATTGTTATATCTAATTATTCTTCCATTGATCTACTCTATTTCCAGGTGTGTGAGCATAAATGACATCCCAGTCACTTAGTTTTCTGATGATAAGGATAATACTTGTGAAACAAGTTCCGTGGGTTTAGCTGTGTGTGATCAGACAGAGGGTGCTGCCTGTCTGTCCAAACAGGAGTTCAGCCCTGTGGTGTACCTGAGGCATATTTTGTTTTCATCAAAATGGATTTACTTGGGTTTGGCCTAGATTTAGGGCAAAAATGTCTCCTTTTCCTCTGTGGGGATGTTGATTTTAACAGATCCAGAACTTGTAACAAAAAAGAAAGCAAAGTGGGTGAAGTCTGTCCTGAACTAAAGAAAAAAGAGTCAATAAAGAGGTAAAAGAAAGAAAAGGAGAGACTTTTACATCTGGCAGACTTTGCTGTGTGAAGCTTTACCTGCTCAAACCTTCAGGCTGAACAATCAGAAAACAGTTAAGCACCAAAGAGGTTGCAGACAGGATGTACAGGTGAGCTGATTCCTGGCTCTGCAGAAAATAATCTGCCATACCAAAGCGTTGTGATCTCCTCTGATCTGTGTTAGTTCATCCAGAACAAAGCAAGCAAGGTAATCAGTTAAAAGTGTGTGAACATCAGAATTCATCATTGCCATTAAAAAAATACATATATAGAGGTACCTTCTACCAATCTTATTTTTTTAGATGTATTTATATAAACACAGTTAGAACGTGGTTGTCACTTTCAATTTGCAGTGCACTGGGGCTCTGTAATGGTGAGTGGCAGTAAAAAGGAAAGGGGCAAGAAAGGTTGAAGAGATGTATATAATCATGCTGAAAAAGTCTTTTCTAAAGCCCTGAGGCTTCTGTGATGGGATCAACAAATGAAACGTGGTCGTGTGTGTAGAGAGGATGGAATGAGGAGGGAAGAGCATGATTAAAAAGGACAGATCTTTTGTTAGACTTCACTGATCCACTGGAAAAGAAAGATTAGTTGGAAAAAAAAAAGGACCTAGAAAGGTTGAATATATGAGCACTGTTCTCAACCCCACTCACATCCCTGTTCTTTTCAGTTAATATTTTGAATCTAACATTCAGGTGTTTCCAGTTGAGACTCAGGGAGCTGATCTGTGCATTTTTCAGTAAATCATTCTTAGGAACTGCTGTGCATTACTTCCCATGCTCCTCTCTCTGAGCTTCCTCATGTTCATGTTGACTCCAGAGAGCTGAGGACAGATGTAGATAATACTTCCTGCACACACACACGTTGTGCAAGCATTTCTGGGTATAGTAATAGACACACAAAGTTAATTCTTTCTTCTTAATAGGTGAGACAAGAGTGATTCAAGCTGTATTCTTCCCCTCCTAAGAAAACCTGTGTCCATTCCATATGGACATACAGCTACTGCTTAAAATGGCTCTGTCCTTTGTAATCCTGAAACCTGATAAATACTTCTCAGCACATCACTCAGTACAGGAGGATCTGTGTCTGTATATGAATAACCAAAGTCTGCTTGAAGACATGTCAGCTTTCCAGTTACTGTGGCCAAATAGTGCTTATTTGGCACTGATGGCAGAGAACTGGTGACCAGTGACATTCCTAATCCTGAGCCAGGGGCTGGGTACCAGCCCAGCAAGGACACCATGCAGTGAGCAGCTCAATTAAGCAGAGGAACCAGGTAGAACTGGCAAAATGAGATTGCAGGCAGAAAACCAGAGTGATGGAGTCAAAACTGTCAAATACTGACAAAATATCTGCAAAACCAGTAATAGGAATTCATGCTCAAGCTGTCAGGAGGACACCAGCCATCCTACATCACCCCAGGAGGGCAAACTGAGCTGCTGAGGAGCTCTCCCTGCTCTGTACCAGTTGTCTGGCAGCCTCTGCCTTGCCCCAGCTCTCCAGATGCAGAAATACTTCAAATGGGTTCTCAGCTTTTGGATTTGCCCTTAGGCCTGTCCTGAGTGAAAGCTGAAATTGTGGTGATGACACGAGAGGGTTTGCAGTCCTGATCTGCTCCTGTTCCATTAGGAAGCCTCTAGGAAGCCATTAGGAGCCTCTAGGAGGGAGGAGAACAAAACCAAACAAAGGAAAAGTATTTCAGGCTTTGGAATCCCAGTTTCAGCAGATGTAACTAATAAGTGTTGGAAAATTGTGTGGGGAGCTGGAGCACTCCCCTGGTGTGGAGAGCATCCTGCTCAAAGGGCAGCACCTGAGCTGGGGTAACCCTGGATGGAGCTCTTCCTATAAAACTGTTTTCTCTTTTCCTTCCCTCTGTCCCAGCAGACCCACCTGCATTAATCCGGAGCCAGCAGAGGCTGCTGGCATCTCCCTGCAGGTGGCAGTGAGGAGGGATTGGAGCACTAGCAGGACTGAGCATCAGAGGAGAGAAGCTGCTGCCTCATCTAGGTGCAGTTTTTCTGTTTAAGCTGCAAAGTAGATTGGACTGGGGATTGTGCTGCTTCTGACTATTAAGCTAAGCTACAATGACAATAGAAGAGTTAAAAAGTACCAGCAAATCTGCATCTCAACAGGAGGGCCACAAGGTGACATTTTCACAGGGCCAATAATTTGATAAAATGTGACCTTTGGATGTCATGACACCCAACAACTAGCCATTGAGGTACCTGTATAGGCAAGATGAGGAGTGTTGCACACACAAACAGTTTTAAAAGTTGCTAGAGGAATCCTGTAGGTTTGATGGTGACATACCATAAAGTAAAGCCAGGATCAGTGAGTGCTGACGCCCAAGGTCCTCAAGGAAAAAGGATTAACATTGATTTTTGGGTGCTTTGGTTTTTTCCTGCTTAGCAGAATCACTGTCTCAAAGATATTACTTATCAAAATGGGTCAGGGTCAGCACCCCAACTTTGTCATCTGCACACCCAGCATCAGAGCACAGTCTGTCCTAGGAAGGTACTTGCTATGGACATAGAACAAAAGCGGGAGGGAAAGGCAGCACCTTGTTCATGTGTCTTGCAGAGTGAAGGCAAGAAAATTGTTGTAATTAACCCCACAGAAATCATAGATTTGTGTTGGATGTGGATATTGGTCACTGTGATGAGCAGTCAGAGTCTGCATGCGAATCAAACCCTTTTTTCTGTGTCTTTCTTGTTCCATTTTGGGGCTCTTCTGCCCTTAGCAGTTGAATCTCACTTTATTTGTCACTCCAACAGTAATTCCTCTGGGTGTATTTGTTTCTATTAGTACAGCTACAGAAAAGCTGTTCTGCTCTTTGAGCAGAGCTGAGTATTTTCTTTTTTTTCCTTATGATTCTTCCCCATCCTTTGCTGACAGTAGCTATGGAGTAGGTGCAGAACCTGGAGCAGGCTGTGCAGAAACTGTACCAGCCCAGACAGAAAGTGCAAACAGACCTTTTATTTGTGTTATCCCCTGCATCCTTCAGTGTGTTAACTCCCTGGTTAGATGGGAAACAAAGCTGTAGTGTTACATTTTGCCAAGCCTGTTGGGTAAAACCCGAGGTTACAGTGCAGGAGGTGTTGGGCACAGAATCAGAAGGTGGGAGGGAGGAGTTACTGGGGGAAAGGCAGCTGCAGAGCACGGTCCTAAAATCAGAATAAAGTTATTTCAGTGGCCAAGGTTCTCTATTTTGATCACTTTAACAGCTGTTCCTCTTCACTGGAAGCTGGCTGTCTCTATTTTGCAAAGTTTTAATAAGCTGTAATAGGACAAAGCTGAGTTAACTTTGAAGTCAGCCCCTGCTCGAGCAGGTGTTTGGACAAGATAATCCCCAGAGGTCCCTTCCAGTTGAACTTTTTTATGATTCCATGAAACACATGATGTTGTTTGTGACTGACTTCTGAACTGTATGTAAACACACTCATGGATATGTATTTCTATTTTTCCTGAATATTTCTACCTGGGATTTATCGTGGCTTACTGAAACTGTTTGCTGGAGTAAATAAATCCAATCCTAATAACCACTTACAGGCAATGAAGAACAAAAGGGGAAAGGGCAGGGGCAATGAAAAGTTAATTTAAGCATGCAGACTAATATTTACAGAACAGCTGTTGCAGTATTTACCCAGCTTTGCTGATTATGGGCCAGAACCTCTCTCTGTCCCTGCCAGAGCCTCTCTCCAAGCTCCCAAGGCAATTGAGAGATCTGATCCTGTCTGGGAGTGTGAGCGGGTGTGGGAGAGTTGGGTTTGCTCCCCCCCCTCCATCCTCACCAGCTGCATGCAGAGGGGGACAGAATTCTGCCCCTTTGGTGGAAATTCCTGTCCCAGAGGGTGAAAATTCCAGACCCTAGAGACTGACTGAGTGTTGCAGACTGGGGAGCCCAGGCTGACTACCTGCCTGACCTCCCAGGCTCTGAATGGATGTATCTGGGGTTTCCTGTGCCTAGAGGCTTGCACAGGAGGCTCAGACTCGTGAATAAATAACTAATAAACAGAAGAGGCATATGGGAGAGCTCAGAGCACATCTCCTGCTTGATGTTCAAGAGAAAAAATTAAAATATCAGAAGATAAAGATGGTAAGGGACCCCTGCAGGGAAAGCCTCTTTGTCTAATGACCTTTCAGTGTCTATGATAGCAAATACAATAGCTAAACCTCATAAATCAGAGTTCAGGCAAACATCCTGAGGGCACGCTTTGACACTGTTTGCATATTCAAATGTCACCTCACTCACTCAAGAAAGAATAAATGTTTTTTCTCTCAAAAATGTCAGCACAGGCTGGATTAGAATTATCATTTCTAAGAGAATAATTACCACTGTCACCTACCTGCAATGTCCTTAATGAATATGGAGAAGGTTTTATATTTGAAAAAAGATGCAAAGAGTGACCACGGAAAACTTTTGCTGGCCCAAACCCTCACATGCCACCCTACCCACAGCACCATCATCAATCTGGCTTTAGTAGCAAAACCTCACACAATCGAGGCCTCGGTTGCTCTTCCGTCTTCTTAATTCAGAATTTCTCACTTCATAACACAATTTAAACCCATCTGGATTCATATAATTTCCATGCAACATTTTTATCAACTCTTTAAAACACTTAACAACTCTGAATATTTATAAACAATGCACTTACCTTTTTGTTGCATTTTGGTTTTCTGCCATCTTCTGTTCTTGAACCTGAAGACTTGGGGAATCAACTCCAACATCTGTTTATTCAGCCTCCCCCAAAAATGGGGATTCCCTCTGAAGTGGAGGCTTTTATGGAGTTTTCCTGCTTCACCTCTTTCCCACAATCCTCTGGAAAAAAAAATGTTCCTCTCTTTCACTGTCCCCACCTGGGGTGAAGGTGCCTCAGTTGGAACCCATCTTAGAACATCACACCCTAACCCTAAAGCCTCCCCCTATCCCAAACCACTCCCCCTGCCCACAGATGCAGTTTCAACTCTGGGGCTGAAAAAAAATTCGGGACACAGGGAACCAGAAAGTGTTCACTAAACCACATCAAAAATTTCCAGCTGTGAGATGGGGAGAAGGTTCAGAGCAGAATAACATACATTTCTTAAGGGTGAAACTAAGGTCACCTGCACCATGAATGGATAAAATCAGAAAGGTGAAAATCTGCTTGAGTGTCCTGATTCCCCTGGCGTGCCTATTTAAATCTTAAAACTCTGGAAATGTAAGATTTGCAAACTTCTAAAACATAACCCTAAATATATATGAGGACCCTAGCCCTCACCTGGAACCCTACCCACAGCACCACCACCAATGGGGCTACAAAAACCTTGAATATACCACCCCTCGGTGGCCACTCTCCCACTGTTGCTCAATATGAGAAACATTTTATGAATGTTAGAGTAATTAATCAGCTGTGTGATGACAGCTTCCCTGAGAAAATAATCTGCAAATGCCAAGTAGGTACATAAGGGCATTTTGGTGATAAAGCACCAGAAGTGCAAAACATTCTCCTACTATTAGATGTGAAAGTGCTTATGTGGTTGGAATTACATTATTTCCTGAGTACCCGTGCACTCTGTGACCCAAAACATTCATTATCTCTTTGGTTAAATGCAAGAAAATTTCATAACCTTCTGTTATCCCAAAATAAATAACTTTTCTCCACCCTCCTTTTCTTATCTATTTAAACCTCAGCCCAGGGAAGCAAGAACTGATCTCTTGGTGCTTACAGCTCTGTGTGCAGTGCTCAGGTCCCCCCAGCAGCACAAAGGGATTTCTCCTTACTGGAAAGCAGAGATAGAAAGGGACCCCTGAGCTGGCCAGGGAAGGAGCTTTCTGAGAACACAGAGATTTCCAAACACAAGGAGGGCCAGAGCCCACCTGCCTTGGTTGCCCACCTGGAGACATGAAGGCAGCAAGCAGAAAAGAAAAGGCAAACAAACAAAAAAAACAAGCAACAGAAAAAATGGAGACGATTTTGGCAAAACTGCTGGAGTTCAGCACAGGCAAATCCAAGCTGCTGGCAGTTTGTGCTTGAGCTTCAGTCACAGCCACTGAGGTCAGATGCAGCAGCTCCCTCCAGGTCCTGTCTCTGGCAAGGACATGCACAGCAGTGACAGTCCCCAGAGCCTTCCCCTCTCTCCTGTTACCCTCGCAGAGGTCTGGTCCCTCTGCCAGGAGCCAGAGGAGAGTTCTTTTTCCTCCTTGGAGCTGGATGGAAATAGAAAGGGGCCTCCAAGGCAGTAGCTGACTGCAGTGCCCTGGGCAGAACACTGGGTGCTCAGAGACTTTGATTTTTCCATCAGCATCTGAAGTGAATGCCTGGCAGGGAGGTGCCCTGAGGAACTTGGTTGGGTACTTGCACGTCTGCATCACAAGTGATGCTCTCCCTCCTCTCCTAGGGGTACAATTTCTGCTTGGCACAGCTCTCATCTCTGACAGGATCAGCTTCCTGCTGCTGATGTTCCTGCTCCCTGCTCAGTCCCATCCCCTGCCCCTCTCCCTGCTGAGCTCTGCTCCCAGGGCCTCTGTGCAGCCCGGCTCAGGGCCACGATGGGCACTTCAGTGCCTGAAAATATTGCAAGGGGCAGCGTGTGCCATCACCAGATCAGAGTCAGTGCAGGGCTTGCTTAAATGCCCCTTCACCCTGTGGCACCAGCACAAGGTCACCGGGGTGCCCAGCTCGTGAATTGTCCCTGTGCCAGCACAGCCTCTGCTGAGCTCTGACCTCTGCACTTCTCCAGTTCCCTTTTTCTCTCCAAATATCTTTGGAGTGGTACCTTCCATGTGCAGCCAAGGGAGGAGCAGGACCCACCCTCTGGGCAGGCAGGGGCTCTATTTGGCTTATGGATATTTCTTCCAACTAAAACAAGAGTGGTTTCACAGCAGAGTAACTACTGCAGGCACGAACATAGGAACAAGTGCCAAAGGCAACAGCTCACAGATATACTATTTACATATTTATTAGAAATTCAGCCCTGCTTGTGAGAACAAACCACTTACTGACTTCAATTCCAGTGAGTAAACAACCCGATGGGCAAATAAAAGGGAAACCTGGATGGCCACCATTTGCACAAGCTAATCCAGTGAAACAAAATATTCTAAACATGGAAATCTATTTTGCAAGATATGAAATAAAAAAAAAAAAAAGCTACTGTTATTCTCCTTCTTGGTTAAGCACTCAGAAAGTAATAATTGCAAAATAATGTAATTATGTGTGATATCAGTTGTCTCACAGACTAACAGAAAGATAATTAATACTTGTTTATCTGAAGTACCTTCTAATTCAGTTTAAACTGCCCTGCAGCAATGAGCATCACTTCTGCTTTATCTGAACTTTTGCTGGCCTTTCTTTCACCATTTTTTTTTTGTTCTATGGGCAGTTGAGGGGTGAAAAAATAACACTATCAGCATCTGCTATTGGAAAGGGAGCCCTCTGACTGCAGGAGGAGTGACAAACCTGAGTGTAAGCCCTGCACTGAGGCTGAGCAGACAGGATTCTCTGCCCAGGTCTGACAGGGGTTCTGGAAACACCCTCAAGAGAGGTTTCAGGAGCACTTCAGAGCTAGAGGGAATGGTAGAGTTAAAAAATCCAAATTGCTGTTGGATGTTTGGCTGCATGAACTCGGCCGAGGTGAAGGACTTGGCTGGCACCAGGCTCGGGGTTTTGGCAGGGCCTGGGCTCCAGGAGGGCTCTGCCTCTTGGAAAACAAAATCCAGTTGTTTCTCTCTGGTGATGTTGAGTGAAGCTGCCTCCCAAGGCCTTTACTCCACATCCCCCATCAGGTAGAGATGCTTTGAATCTTTTATGTAGGCATACATTCAGAGTTAAAAAAAAAAAAAAAAAAATTAAAAAAAAGAGTTCTCTTTCAGCACACCATGAAATCTCACAGAAAATATCTGCACCTCCCTAAAATGTCACAATTTTAAAAGCTCAAAAAGGATTTTTTTTCCAATTATAGTTTTTAAACTCTTTGCCTCCACAAAATAAAAGCTGAGAAGCTGAAGTTATTCTGATTTCATTGGCTCTTGTAGGTGAGAAAAAGGAAATCAATTGCCTAACCCATAACCTGTTCAGGAAACAGCTCACCTCTTGTATCTCTTGTTGAGAGAGAACATTTGATACTAACAGCAGTTCAGGACACAGTAAAAAGATGTATGGGCTTTCAATGTCTGTTCCAAATGCTTGATAGAAATAGTTCCAGGTAGAGAGGGGTTATAAAATGATGAGGAAGAGGAACAAAGGGTTTGTAAAGGTTATAATAAATGTAAAAATGTTTGGAAATGTTAGCAGTGCTAAACCCCATTATTGAAATTCACCAGATGTCAGTTTGAAAGAAGCTTTCAGAAACAGTCTTTCTATGAATTCTTTTCTAAGGGAAACTCGTCAGTGATTGTCAAAGGGAGAGCACCCCAGGCCACAGCCCCAGCTAAATGTCAGCCCTGCCAGAGTGATAACTGCCCGGGGTGTCTGCAGACAGAAATTGTGCTGCAGTGATGAGGTGGGGTCCCCCCTGGATGGAAACCCCCGCTTGGCAGCCCAGGACATCAGAGCTGCCCCAAAAACCCTCCCAAGGTTTCCTCCTGGCAGCCAGCACAAGGCATTGAAGCTTGTTTAAAAGAGGCTCTTGGTGTCAGCACAGGACTCCAGCTAACAACCTTTTGGGTACTGGGAAAAATGATTAACAGATGTGTCTTCCCCTTTCCCAATAGATCTCTTTTGAATTGCAAAGTGGCCTCCTGCTTATTTGAAGTACAATATGTCTAACCTCCCAGGCACAGCTTATTGCTAATTTCCTATGCTGCTATGAATCTATGATTTATTTAACAAATTTCCACTCGGCAAATAAAACAACATTTGTTGTACCTGGAGGGTAGTTTTCAAATATCACAGCCCAGCCAGGCAGGGCTGCAACAGTTGGCACGAGAAAAGTGGTCAAAATGATGAAGGGAGTGCCTCACTTCAGCTGGAAAAAAGTAAAATCACAGGAGGAACCTCCCAAAGCAAAGCTCTGCGACTTCAGCCACGGTTCTCCTGGGCAGCCACAATCCCCAGCAAGCCATCATCTTTTCTACTGTGTTTATATCATTCACATATATTGACTTAGACTACACCCCCAGGTGTTTGCTGAAGCAAAGTGCTGGAAGGACTCAGTGCTGAGTAAAGGCTGAACAGGTTTGAACACAACAACATGACCTTGAACTTTCCTCTGAGCTTCAAATGAGGAAATAAACAGGTGCTGCTCTCCCTCTGCAGCCCTTCTGTTAGTGCTGCAGGAGGCTGGGAGAGGGTTTGGAATGACACCTGAGGAACTGAAGGGTTCCTCCCTGCCCAGGACTGGAAAGGAGCCGGGCAACAAAATAGTCAGGCATTGCTGTTTACAGAACTGTTGTTGGTTTTGGTTTTTGTTTTTTTTTTCTTTACTTCATATTTTAAGTTTATAAAATATTTATCTTAGGCAAATGCAGTCAAGTCATAACAGACTCGTCAAACTTGCAGGGAAAAGAGGCTGATTGTTTGCTCTCTGCAGTGTAAATAACTGAGAAAAAAAGTAAGAAAACAAATCCCCTGCTCTGCTCTTCCTTACATCCTCTTTTCAGTCAGCATTAAAAAAAAAAAAAAAAGGCTTTTTAGTAGAATGAATCTGATTGTGAGCACAGGAAGCTTATGCACCACACCTGTAAGAGAAGGACAGCCTGAGTGGTCTATCTCCAGAGAATTAAATGCACATTTCATGGGCTAAGCCTTGTGTCAGTCCTGCATGGACTTTTCCCTCCTGTGCTGGGTGCTGGTGTGCAGGAGAGGTGCAGGGCAGAGGGTGGTGCTGGAATGGCAGCTGCAGGACATGGGCTCTGTTAGTGGCACTTTGCTTTCTCCATGGAAATATCCTAAGAGAACAGTTCACTGCCCACTCTGCTTTGGGATTTCTTGGATCTGTCTTTCCAAAGTCAGGAGTGAAACCCCCCATCCTGAGCTAAACAGCTGCTAAAAACCTTCTTGATGTTGACATCTTTCTTTTGCTGGTGCTTTTCAACTGTCTAAAACTTCAAGCAAGGCTCAGTGGGCTCAGCTCCCAGCACTCACCAGCCCCATGTGTTTCCTGGAGAAGGAGCTGGATCTCAAACCAAGTGATCCTGAACCACCAGCTCGGTGGCTGTTCCCAGAAATCTTGTCTTGTTTCTATCGGGCTCTCACTCAGTGACACACATCACAGCACCAGCAAAGCTTTTTGTTTATAAAGTGGTCAATAATGTTGGTGAAGAATTATTCTTTTCCCAAGGACACCTTCCAGTTCAGTCTCTGAGGAAGCTGAGGATGAATTCTCCCTACCATCAGCAGCTGACCTCTCTGCTTGTTTAAAATGTGGGCGTCTTCTGAACAAAAAAACACCATTTGCTAAATGAAGCAAAACACCATAATAGGTTTAATGATGTAGATTTATCTCCTAACAGTTGTTTTGAGATCACAACAAATCATTAAAATCATTAACTCTCCAAGCTAAATTAGATCACAGATCTTGGAGAATGTCTGGCCACTGCATTTGCAAAACAGTGCCTCTTCCTGCAGTCATTAATTCTGCTCAGATTCCTCTGCAAACAATGAACCAATTCAACATATTCCAAGTCAGATTAAACAAAAAAAGCCAACATCTTTGTGCGCCTGGATGTTTTGTTTCTTCTTCCAGGCTATTCCCATTGCTGGAACATCTTTTCCCGGTGTGGCTGGAGCAGGCTGTGTCCCTGGGGAATGCTGTCTCCCGGGCAGTGGCTTCTGCCACTTCTCTGTCAGAAAGCTGGGGGAATTTGGTCCCAGAACTACACAGGGTCATACACTTCGAGTGACATCAAGCCCTGTGTAAAAGCCCATTTCTATGGCACCTCTCGATGGCAACATCATGGGCACAAAATTGTGGCTTTGAGCATGAGATGCATGAGCAGATGTGGAGGGCTGGGGAGCCTGCTAGAAATTGGCTGAGGCTGACGTGAGAGTTGATGGCTCAGCACCTCCTCATCCTGTCTGAGCCAAGCTGGACCCAAAGAAACCCCCTGTTAGATGCTGTCCTGTCTGTTCAGGAGGATGGAGCTCCTGGGAGTTTCCCTGCATTGCTCTGCTGGGATAGGGCAGGAGCTGAGCTCAGGTGTCCAGGGGAGCCAGGAGCAGGGACTGCTTTGGTAAAAAGGAGGTAAATCAGAGGGAAGGGAAGCTGAAGGATTTGAAAAGGCCTTTTCTGCAGAGGCAATCAGGTACAGACAATGAGGTGTTGGCAGTCACAAGGAGGAAGGGATGAGCTCCTGTTCAGCCCACCTGTGCCCAAGTAGGGCTGGTCCCAACTGCACATGAGCAGAACTGGGGGACCAATAAAAGGTGAGATTCCAAACCCATGGGAGCTCCCTCTGGAGCTGCCAGAGAAGAGGTTGGTCAAGTCTGGAGTGTTAGTACCATGATAGACTGACTGAATCTAAGGCAAGTCTTGGAGTACTGTTCTTACACCTTGGCAAGAACCCCTACTGGACCTCAAAACACATGGTCCAGGAAAGGATTGTCTGCAACACTTTTCTGTGCCCACAGCAGAGCAGGATAAAGGATTTAGTATGATGCTGAGAACAGTGATGTAGAGAGAAGCAGCTGCAGTGGGACCTGGCTGAGGACCACGCCTGGGTCAGGAGAGCATCTCCAGTTCCCTGATCTGAAGGGAGAGGAGCTCTGCTCATGCTGTTATTGAACTGGAGATGATGCAGGGATGGTGGCTTGGTGGGTAGGATCACTGGAGGGCAGAGGATGAGAAGCTTCCCAAAGCCACCTCTCTGAGATGGGCATCCTGAGGGCAGGTTCAGCCCCTGGTCCAGGTCCTGATGTTCTGCTGAGCAATCTCATTGTTTGTGGCTCTGTAAGGTGACCAAGTGGTGCAGCTCCTCCACTGCAGGAGGCTTTCTGTGTCTCTTTGTTTTGCGTATGAGCCAAATGCCAAAATACCAGGAGAAAGTTGCCTCCAGCATTTTTTCGGAGTTAGAGGGGGAGCATTCTAGCTCCTGACATGTTGGCAGGGGTTCTCAAAGCCCATATGTCAGATTCAGAAAAACAGTTCACATTAATTTTAAATGGAAATCTTAGACCTTTGCTAGGCAACTACATCTCTCATTGCAATTCTACCCACAATTTACTCCAAATAAGCTCGACAATAGCACACTAAAATCTGAGTGCTTCAGCAAAACAGAATCACACCCTTTTTAGTGAACGTTCATCCTCATTCTATTTGTCTTGTGGCAATTAAAATAAGCATGAAATGTGCTTGGGCACAGTCTCATGCCCATTTGAAGTATTAACTCCAACTCTTCATTGCTATTATTTAGAAATAATGTTTATTATGGATAGGGCTGTCATACCTGGGGCCAATCTTTCATCATTCAGTTTAAGCACGTATCAGAAACAGTTCTCCCCTCAAAGCATTACTGATCTAATTGAAGAATGACATAGGTTAATAGGTAGCTTAAAAATGTATATTTGGTACATAAAATGGCCCAGCACTGTACTCCAGTGCCTCCTGTCTTACACTGCAGTAAGAAAGCTGTGGCTCTCAGGTTCCTGCTGTGTGTGTCAGGCTCTTGCTTTTGTTTCCCTGATTGTCAGGGCTTCCCTTTTGCTTGATAGGAGCCCACGTAAGGAAAAGGGAAGGGCAGGAGGGTTTGGGAAGCTTTGCTAAGTGCAGTACATCTGGCTGCACATCTGAGACATGGGCAAGTGGTGACCTGAAGCTGAAAAAACTTCTTTACAGCCAGGTGCTGTCTGCTCTGTCCCGTCCTTTCTGCCCAGACCCTTCCTCCCCACACCCAGAGAGCTGTTATTGCTCACGGGCAGTAGCTGCTGGTGACAAGGCAAATATAAGTGGCTTTTTAATTGCCATAGTACATGAAATCAGCCCTGGTAAGACACAGCAAGGTCTCAAGTTCCTCTATGTCCTTCTGTTCCAGGTGTTGCCTCCTCTCATCAGATGGCAGTGGGGCAGCTCAGCACCTCTGTGCAAGTAAGTGAAAAACATTTTCTATCACTTTGCAATTCCAGACACATTCTTTTGCTGATGAAATGCTTGCTCTCTGGGCTCAGACCCTTTCCCACCATCTCTATGTTAAATACCTGACACTGAGCTGATGATATTCCTGTGTCTCCTGCCTCACGTGCCAGCCCAGCTCCCTTCCTGCAAACCCTCATCCTCCTGCACACCCAGCAAGATCTGTTCCTCAGGAGAAGAACCAGAAATTAGCCCTTTCCTGGGGATCAATCCTTCATTTTTGATCGTTGTGTTTGGCACCTGGGTCCTGCAGTGATGGGTGGATTAGAAGTGCTTAGCAGATAATTAAATTTCACGTTGAAAGGGATAGTTGGATGTAAAACTGTGATAGCAGGAGCAGCGTGAATGTGGAAATCAAAGTTTCCATATGTTCCTTTCTATCACAAAACACAATGGCAGGTCAGGATGGCTCAGCACCACCCCCAGAGGGGCTGTGCTCCTGTGCAGACAGTCACACAAACCAGGGAGAAATATGCTTGGTTGGTTGTTGTTGGTTTTTTTTTTTTTCCTCTTCTCCTTGCTTCC
Source organism: Florisuga fusca (assembly GCA_038090715.1). Lineage (NCBI taxonomy): Eukaryota > Metazoa > Chordata > Aves > Apodiformes > Trochilidae > Florisuga > Florisuga fusca. The sequence continues at coordinate 2,760,815 of JAAWXA010000047.1, read as the reverse complement.
TCCTGCCTTTGTGTAGAGGCACTCAGGTAAAGACAATCAGGTGTTAAGAGGAGCTCATGTCTTCCTCCTGGCAACACCTCCTTGTGTTTACCTGGTTGCCTCCACACCTTTGTGTGAGTTTGCACATTTGCATCTTTCATCTGGTGTATGGAAAGCAAACTCCTTCCTCCTGGCTCCAGGTTTCAGCTGGTTTGGGTGGGTGGATTTGGAGAGCAGAGAAGTGGGGTTTTTGGTCCCACACCAGTGGTAAGAAATGGCTCATGCTTGATTTGTGCTTGAAAAGTCGTATTTGTTCTCAAGGTGATGACAAGAGTGGCAGTGGCCCTGTTGTCAGGTGCCCTGTCTGGTCTGAGCTGGCTTGTACTCAGAAATATGGGGACAGAGGAAGAAAATGTGTGGAATCCAGAAAGGAGAACAGAAAGAAAGGAGAACAGGAGAAAGCAGTGCTTGAGAGCTCCTCAGAAGGACACGTGCAAAGGCAATCAACGAAAATGCTTCCTTTTTTTCAACTCAAAGCATTCATGCCTTTAAAAAGTGGAAGGCAGTCATTATTTTAATACATGTGCACTTGCTGTGGACTCAGATAGCCCTGCTAAATCTGGAAACCTGGCTATTCAGAGCAATTTAACTTTTACAGACCCTGTTTGAAATTCTGGGCCTTTTAAGGAATGTGATAAAATTCCCTTTTGCTTCACTGAGGCCAGATATCACTGTCTGCTTTTTTTTTTTTTTTTTTTTTTTTTTTTTTTTTTTTTTTTTTTTTAATGTTAGCATAAAGGTTTGAGACTTTTGTGAAGTCATCCCCTGTGTTACTTTCCTGCCTTTTTCCCAACAGCAGTGTCTGGTAATGGGGTTGTGGTGGGGAACTTCTGTTTAAGCAGTGGACATATTTTGCCACCCCTTGAGATGCATTCTTGCAATCCCATATTCACTGCCAGTAATTTTGATCCATATTCATCCTGGCTCCCTAGTGATTTGCTCTGGTCTTGCAAAAAATGTGACATGAATAGAAAGAAGGTCACTTTAGTTTCTATTTCCATTTTTTTATTTCACCAGCAAAGGTTTCTCTCTACCCTTTGTGCTAAGGAATGCTGAGGGATGCTGAAGTCTTTTTGGGGTTGGGATCAGTGCTCTCTGTCACTCTGCAGTCTGGTGTGGGAGAATTGTCCTTTTACCCCCAGTGAATCCTTGGATTCCTCCGTGTGAGCCCCAGAAACCCAGCAGAGCATCTGGATCTGCTGGGGATGCAGCCTGGGCCCTGCAATAGCAAGGAACATCTCAGCTACCTTGAATCCTGAACGGGCATGGAACGAAGCATTTTCCAGTAGGAAAATGCAGATTTTCTGCCATTTGTGAAAATAAACTCCCCTAATTAACTTACACATATAAATGCACTCAGAATGAAGACATTAAGTTGATTATCTAGAAAATTGCTACCTTGGTAGACTCCCTAATGCTGCCTCTAAATATGCCAAGAATTAAATTGCTCTTGTGGCATTGTTATGTCACCACGACTGAATGCCTGCTGATGGAAAACACTTCTGCCTTTTTTTTTTATTTTATTTTTTTTTTGCTGAATTTAACCCTTCATTTTGGAGAGTTTTTTTGCTCTGACCTTTCAGAGCAAGACCCTCCCTTTGAAAATCTCTTCCCATGTCACAAGTTCTTTCCATTGAAAAGCCCCAACAACTTCATCCTGCCGAGTAATTTAGGTGGTTTAGGTTTAGATTCTTGTCAGGTTTGAGGTTATTTGAGCAGCTGAAGTGAGAGATCTAAAATGTGGGTGACCAAGAGGATGAAAATCTGCTGAAGGCATTTCCAGAGCAAAAGCCTCAGTGTGGGGCAAGGACCAAACTCCTCCCCCCCAGCCATTAACAAATTAAAACCCTCGTTTGGCTTCATTGTGAAAATACTCATTTTTAGGGCAGTGACAGTAGAGAAATTGTATCTGTGACAGTTCCAAACTCATTCATAGACTTTTCTTGGTTTCAGATGGTTTTGATGGTTCACTCTGCATCTCGTGGGGGGAGGCATATGTGTGTGTGTGTGCAGAGGGTGAGACAGAAGCCAGCCCTGGTGGCATGGCATTGCTTGGCATCATTCAGGAACCAGTGGTCTGCCCCAGGGCTTTGTCCACACAGGATTTCTGGAGGTGAATCCTTTCCTTTGAAACAGGAAATTTTTCTGCTGGCTCTTGAGAATGGAAAAAGAACCTTGTTCGAATGTTTTTGAGTGGTGTCATGTGAGATCAGGTCAGCTCCAAAGCCCTGAGATGCTGAGGACCCTGGGACTGAGTAATTTCAGAAGTAGGTGGCTTTCTTGGATTGCTTTTTGATTGCACTTCATGGTCACCTGCCTGAAACAATGGCCTCGAAGTCCAACCCCCCATCTCCTGAGATAGCAGTCATCATTTTCAGTTTGGAATGAAATTGTTTCAGTGTGGAGTATGCTCATATGCTGTCAGCTTCAGATGGCACAAGAACATATATATATATATATATTTTATGCAAATAGAACTTTGTGAGAAGAATAGCTTTATACCCTGCATCATGGACCAAAGGCAAACCAGCAAAAAATTTACTTTGGAATCCTGATAACACTTTGTAAATGGTACTGTGGCTAAAAGGCCAGAACTAAATTAAACAGAAAGCCAAATTTAAACTTTAATTTACACCAGCTTGATCTGTGATTAGTGGAAGAGTGGGGAGAGAGAGAACTATAGGACAGGTCCAGTTCTGATCCTTATAAAATGAAGACTTGATTAACAGCACAATTTCTTTTGACTTTAATGAATACAGGGATTGCAAACTGCTTGCAAAAGGGCTTTAGCTTCATTTATCTTCCACTAGAGAATGTCTGTCTGTCCCCATAAAAATAAAAGAATTCCAGACAGATCTGATTTCTGAGCCAGAGCTGTCATCATATAATATGTCATCATCTGGTTCCAGTACAGAATAGATAAGGTCTCTTAATTTATTAGATACTCAAACCTGTATTAATTGCTCCACGTTAAGAATTACAGTATTTCAACCCATCCATTAGCAAACGTCAAGATGTTTTATTACTATTATTATTATTATTATTTGACAATTAGCAGCTGCAGTTACCTTGCTAAACACTGGTTAAATGGGTTCACTGTACTCCTCAATTTTATGTTTTTTGCTTCTTGAGAAGTCAACATGAAGGATCCTTCACAAAACCTTTTCTTGTCTCTCGTGTGCTGGCAGCTGTCCTCTGGTCAGAAGAGGGACATTTCCTTTAGGATGCTCTTGTCCCTGGTTCTCACCATTGAGTTCTGGCTGCATGAGGCTCCCAATTACAAACTCTTGGCCCTTGCTGTTTTCTTTATTTTTTTTCCCATTCAATAGGAACTCAAACAGTTCCTGTGTAGCTTAGCATTGCTGCTGGTGCAAGATGCCTTTGTGTTAAACTCATTACGAAAGGATCTGCTCTCAAAGAGTTCATAACCTGCATGGACAGGACTGACAAGCAAGCCTTATCCTCACCTTATCCTCACCTTATCCTCACCTTATCCTCTTCTTCCCCTCTTCTGACCAGCAAACAGAAAACTGAAGTGCTGTGGCCATTGCCCTGGCAAGTGCTACTGCCCAGGTGGCAGCTGGACAAGCACCCAGGAGAACTTTGGGTTTGTTTTCAGGTGACCCTAAATGGAGCCAAGAGAAAGAAGTTCCTCTCCCAGGAGCAGAGATCAGTGACCCATTGCCCCAAGCTCTGGGTTGCTGATTCCTCGTGCTCCTCAGCAGCTCCTGCTGCCTTCCCATCACTTCCCTTCTCCTGCAAAGTGCTCATGCCCAAACCACCTGAAGCAGGAGACAGAGTGCTGGCCTGTAAGCAAGTCAGAATTTCATGTTTGAACCTTCCCTTTTGTAATGCCAAGAGGCTAAAAATGGATTGTCAGTGCTTGAGCAGCTCAGCCACAACATTTCAGTGCTTTCATTTTAAGCCTTTGAATTTTATTTTTTTTTTAAATTTTTTTTTTGTGTGTCCTTCTGTTGAGTCTGAGACATAATAAGTTGTTATTTTTCTGGATATGAGAAATCTGGTTAAATACTATCAGTTGCCTCAGGGCTAAGGAGGATTTCATTGCAGACAGTTCAGACCCAATGTCACAGTTCTCCAAATGTCAGAAAATTAATTATGGACTCTTGCCAGCCCCGTTTACACTCCTCCCCATTCTGCTTGATGTCATGTTTAGAGGCTTAATTTAGGAAACTATCTCATTAGTTCCACAGACCAGTAAGAAGAATGTTTCTCACTAGGCATGCAGGGCTGTGCCCAGTTCATCATTCACTGGGTGGAAAATGTGCTGATATACAGAGAGAAAAAACTCTTTCTGCTTTGAGGCCAAAACTTGTGTGTAGTGTTCTCCTGCAGCTCCAGTGAGACCAGACTGTGCTGAGGCCATCCCTGATCCTCACCCCAGCCTTGAAAAATGCAGAGTTTCTTGCTGCTTTCCAAAACCTGAGCAAAATGAAGCCTGTGACCCCCCTTACCTGAACGTGTGGATTTACAGGAGTTGTTTGGCTGTACCCAGGCTGAGCAAGGTACAGGGGGTTGGGAAATCTTTTCATCTTTATATCCTCAGCACACTGAATTTACACCCTCAGCTAAACACATGAATCTCCATCTCTTTTTCTATTTTTTGGAGTTCTCTATCAGGTGAATTTCCAACTCGGTCGTGTAAACACAGCTCCAAGTGCTGCAGCACATCTGCCTGCTCTCCATATATTCAATCCTCCCTGATATTCATTCTTTATCACTAAATATTCTGCTATCAAGACTACACACACTTGATCTCACTCCAAGATTTAAGAGTGCTGGTACACAGAATTCCTTTGTATGAGATGAGACACTTAACCTTTCCAAAGAGAAGAGCTGGTTTTAATCATTACTTCTGATTTGCACATAGAGAGCATGAAGCCTAAAATCTATAAACATTTTAGGCTTTTTGTGGAGTATCTTTTCCTCTGCAGAACTGCATTTACAGGCCATTTATTTCCATTCAAAAGTTTGAAACTGTGATTTTTACTGCAAGCCTTTGACAGCAGGACTGCACCAGCAGAAGTGCTCAATCCATCATCAGAGCTGGGGAACGTGCTTCAAAATAAATAAATAATGACAAAACCCTTCATTTTGGCTGGGATGTGTGGGGAAGGGGGGAGAGCAATTTGTTTAATGGATTTTATTGATTGAAAGATTAAAATACTCAGAGGGTTAGATACAGCGAGACCCTGGTTTTCCACTGGAAAATCACAATCACTTACAGTGTCTTTGTGTAAATTCAGAAATTAAATGGAACTAAATCTATGGCACTGTCAGCTGAAAATTGGCAGGTCCTTGAGGAGCAGAGAGGGACTGTATCTTGCTGCATAGTTTATGGGCTCTGTTGGGTGTTACTGTCTTCATGTTCCCTCTCATCTGCGCTCTGGGTGGATTTTTGAAGAACACATTGTCAGGTTTCCCTGTGTAAGATCAATGCTCTGGTCCCTGTACCCTCTACAGAGCCTCTCTTCATCCATGCTCCTCTGAGCCCTTTCTGCCCAGCCTCTGGCTAGGTCTGTCCTGGGTGCACATGGGAGGTGACAGCACCAGGATGGGTGCTGGAACCCTGTAGCAGCCCCTAAGGGACCAGCTCAGGTCGGAGCAGTATTTAAGTGGCTTCAATTTGCTGCAGAGTCTGGTACATCCTGAGAATGCACTTTGCATTTCAACTGTCTGTTTGTGCAGCCTGAGTGCTCACCTCTGCCAAGGAGGAGCTGGTGGACTCAACAAGTCAGTGCACAAATCCAAAACCCTCTCCTGTGCACACCCAGCAGCCCCCTGGAGCAGTGATGGTTTGAAACAGACATCTAAAACTTCTGCAGGCTGAGAGCCCTTCTCCCAAACCTTCTGTATTCAGACCATAGAAAACACCTTGCAGTCCAGTTTTCCAAGAACTGGCTCTCCTTTCAGTGCTCTGTTTCAGGGAGTTCACACTTGGCATTGCTTGGCATCTCGTGTAGATTCCTGCATCTTTCTGAGCTGAGAACAAAGCGGAGAGTAAAGCTGAGAACAAAGCTGATCTCAGCTGCTGCTGCACCAACGTGGCAGCTGTGTGCACTTCTTTGCACACCAGTAAATGATTTCTCCACGTCCAAGGCAGCAGAGGTTGTGGCTTTGTCTCTAGTGTGATGTGCAAAGATTAAGCCTTGATAAGCTGTGGGACTTCCATTCTCAGAGCAGGTTCATTACTGGCAATGAGTTCCCACTAATGTGCTGCTGCAACACCACAGAAGGAGAGAAAATGAAATGTCTCAGTACTGAGGACATAAATTACACTCTTCTGGACCTGATTAAGAAAAAAGAGGTGCTTAATTCAGCTGCACCAGGTTATAAATAGGGTGGGGACTGTGCCCCTGACAACCATTCAGGGATGAAGATACTTCCCATCAAAACCTCTGGGTCTTCAGAGACACATGTACTGCAACAATGATTATTGAATCCTCCAGATGTCTTTCTCACACTTTCTAATGTACCCCCTCTACTTTCCTTTCACTGAACTAGATGTGTACTTAAACATCTAATTTGTGTAGGGTATTAATTATTGAAGTTTCCTCTAATACTCTTTTGTTTTCCCAGAAGAAAAAAAAATAAAAAAATCTGAGAAATGATTGTTTTACCTCCACACATTGAACACAGGAGATCACTTTAAGTGATCTGTTGTGCACAACCTTGCAATTACATGAGAACTCAAACAATGCATGTGAGAAGGAGGACTGGACCAGGCAGGTTTGTTTTGTCTTGTTTCTACTTGACTAGAACAGCTTGAATCTGGGGAGTATCCATTTTGTTCAACAAATGTATACCAGAAGAACCTCCCTTGTTTCCACTCCTGCGTAGTTCATTGTATTATGATCTATGGTTTTGCATCTTATTAGCAATTCATAACTGCTGGAGGTGGCACAGTGAAAGTGGCAACACTGAGACTGAATTCCAGTGGCTCTGAGGGGAGTCCAAGGGCTGCAAAGCCACCCTGCGGGCATCACAAAGCAGCTCGGCCCCCTTCGTCTGTTTAAATGAAAATCTGTTTTCAAATAGGAAAGTATCTTGAAGCCAAACCCACTGGTGGAGCAGGGGAAGGTTTTCCTGCACTTGTTCTGCCTCAGCCCAGCCCTGGTTTGCAGGTTCCCACCCCATGGACAGAGCAGCTGATGGCAGCTGCAGACCTTGAGCATCAAAGGTATTTCCCAGGAGCTGCCAGAGTACAAATTGCCTTGATTAAAATGGATAAAGCGCTGACAAAAGTGGAGCAGGAGGTGTGAGGAAGGATGGATAAGTATGTCAGGACTCTCTTGAAACAGAGATATCCAGGGCTGGGCAGAAACTGCTGCTCGTGGCTGGTGTTTGGGGCTGGGAAGTGAGGCTAATTCAGTGTAATGAGAGGTGAACGGTACTCAAGATGCTTCCACTGCCACTGGAGACCCCTTACAAATGATTTTGCTCTTTCAGTCATTAATTTTTTATGAAGTTTAATAGGTCTGCAGCCCAGAGACCTGCCTGGGTGTTGATTAGCTCCATAATTTCTCTCATTAATGTAGAATCTGATTAGCCCCTGTTACAAGCATTTCATCTGATCTGGCAAACGGCATTGTTCTGATATTTGGAATTACAAGTTTACCTCATCAGGGGAAATAAAACCTTAACCCAGTAGCCTGGTCTGCTGTGGGGGTTGAGAGCCCAAACCCACCACCTGAGATCCCAAAGATCTGCTCAGGATGGGAGCATCTTGGTGAGGGAAAACCTGCAAAGCTTTGGATCCTATGGACTGGACTGAACAATAGATTCATCCTGCTGGCTGGCTTTGTGCTCCAGCCCTGCTTTTGGGCTCCCTTTGTGAAAAGTAAAAGAAGCTTTATGAATGACCTGAGCAGTTGCAGCTAATGGCTAGAGCTGAAAAAACCCCACTGCTAATCCCAGGTGAATAATATCTCAGCAGACTAAGGGAGTCTTTTACCTGTCTGACACCATTATAGATGTTGTTAGTTAGCAGGGATAGTCAGGGGGTTCAGAGCAGGCATTAAGTGAGATTGCTTGGGTCATTATTAATTATGCAGATTCTCCATCTTCCTCTGTCAGAACCCAGGAGTTAAATAAACACAAATGGATCAAACTGCTGTGCAATAGAAACTTTATGTTAATACAGCAAAATGCACAGCGGGAGGTGGCAGTCACATTAATCTCTGGTGGATGGAAGTACGCAGGGACTCACAGAAATATTTGTTTCTGTTCACCAGGTAGTGAAATAGGAAGTGTTATTTATAGCACCCCAGCACTCATGTTAAAGGATGGTGCTTGGTCCAGAGAGTCTACGTGCTGATTTGACAAATAATTCAAGAGAAATGACGTCAGAGGGATAAGGGAGCTTGTGTCCCACAGCAATTCTGTTTCCATTGCTTGTGCCTGAAAATTGGAGCTGAGACAGCTGACCTCATTTCACACAGGGACACAGATTTCCTGGAAATAAAAAGGCACTTGGTGGGAGGGACCCCCAAGTAGCCTGGAGTTTAATGGTTGGAAATCCCTTGGGATGTGGTAACTGTGTGGTCAAGTGCTTGCTCAGCCAGATTTGGAGCAAGGGTGTGAGCTTCAGATGTTCTCATCCATCAAAGAGCCTTCCACACCAAAGTGCTGCTTGTGAGGAAGAAAAAGGCTCTTCCTGACCGACTTGAAATTCTATCTGAGGTATAAGAAATCAGAAAGTTGAAAAACAAGTTGACAAAGGAAGTCCCAGGGCAGCAGCAGTGGCTTTCCAAGCAACTCTTACTGAGTGGGAAGGTGAGAAACAAAGAGGATGGACGGTTGGCCACTGCTTCCTCCAAGCTCTGAGCTCCTTTCTCTGCAGCCTTACATGAGGCAGCAAGCACTGTTCTACCCTATTTATCTGTTTCAGCTTGTGGCAACGAACACTTTGCCTCTGCTGCCAAGCAAGCTGGGTGTCAAATCAGTACAGATGTGCATAATTCAAGCTGGCACAGAAACTGATGGGTTTTGCATCGGACATGTTTATTTTCTTCTTGCAAGGCTTAAGCATGTCATTTGCTGTCACACATGCCCTTGTGAAATCTTGGCAAGAAATCAATTTGATTTTCAATGTCAAGCAGCTTTCTTTAATGTCTCTAGATAAGGTTTGTGTGTATTCTGTGCTGGAGGAGTTCTGCGTGTACCACCTGGGGTCAACAGCAGAAAGCTCTCTGAAATCATCGTGCACAACATTTCCAGCAAATCTCTGCAGAATTGTTGCTTCTTTTCCGTCTCTTCCATGGATGTTCCCACTCTCACCTTCCAAAACAACATGAAGGACGTGGCCCCACAAGTTCTTTGTCTTGTCCTTTTTGTGTGAGTCAGGGCTGTCTGTTGTTATTGGTAGTTCTGTGGATGTACAAGACTTTTCCTCTAGCAGCCCAGCACAAAATGCTGAGACAGACTCCTACAGAGCCCCAAAACCTGTGTATCTGAAGTGACCAGAGCAAAAGAAATGTGCCCAAGTGAAAACAGCTAGAGACAGACTGTGTAGAGTAATGTCATCTGGCTGTCAGTTGTAAATGTAGGAAAATACACACAAAAAATCTCCCAGAACAGAAGGCTCCCACGTTCCAGCATCATCCCACTAAAGGCGAGTTTGCAGATGCCATGGCTGGCTTTTCTGGTGATGTCCCACTGGTGTTTTCAGCTGCCTCTCTTCAAAGGGCTGGAACCCCAGCTGGGTGCTGTGAGATCCCACTAAAGCCCACCAGGGAAGGGGAGTGTTTGCAGTGAAGATCTCAGAGCTAACACTGTTGCCATTCTTGCCATTCAGAAAATAAAAAATTACTCCCCTCTGAGAGGATGCTTTATGCCCTTCAAAGAGATGCTCTGTCTTTTGATGCAGACAAGTGGCTGGGACTTGTGTTCCATGACTTCCTACAAGGAGGTGCTGATGGCTGTTTTGGAAGCCAGCTCTGTTGTCCTGAGCAGTCTCTAACAAGAGCAATTATATTCTACTCTCTTCTGAAATGTGCAGTGACTTGCCTTATGTGCTTGCTTCCTTCCACCTTACGTTGGTGCTGGGGCTCTGCTTGTTCTCTTGCTTTCTCTGGTATGGGCAAAGTAATTCCTCTATGAATTAGTTATGCTTTGGGATTAATAGAGAGCAAATGAATCCAGTCCAGAACAAATGCAAACTTGTCTTTAGGAGAGTGTGAATCTGTTCCGCCGCATGATGTACCATTTTTTTTCCTGATTCTGTTTCGTTCCACCCCTTCCTTCAACAAAGTAGTTAAAAGCTGTTGCTATTTATAAACTGCCTGCACAGATATTCAGTGTCAGACTGTGGCACTTGATACAGCCTCCCCTGGGAGGCCAGGCACAGAGAAGAGGTTACCCCTTCCCTCGTACATGGTCTCTCACCAGGAGAGGCTTGATGGGGAGCAGGAAAGCTGCCTTGGAAAATGTCTTAAGCATAAGCAGATGGCACCAAAATCTGATAGCACTTCGAGAGTGTGAAATTCATTAACTCCCCTCCCCGCTCCCCAAATTAATATTTTTAAGCCAAATATTACAGAATTTCCACTCTAAGTTTTGTGTTCAAATAGTTTTGCTCTGGAGAGCTGCTTCTCAGCCTGAGGAGCTGCCTAATGAGCCTAATGACTGCAGAAAAGCCAGCTCCCTGAGTAGTTTTAAGCACTAGTAACTACCACCAACTCTTGCAGAAAAAAAAACCAAACCCAGCTCCATGGACTCTTGGCAAGCAGCTAGGAATTAAGGGAAAGAAAAGGCTTTGAAGTTCAAATGTGGTACAGTTTTCCCTGGGTCTGTCACTTCTGTGTGTGTTTATAAGCAGTTGTGAATGTTTGTCTAAGTTACATCAGAGTTTGTTATTCCTGATCAGGTTGGGTTTGACATGTGAGTGTGTATGAAATCTCATGCAGTCTCTGTGTCCTTGTCCTTTCCTATTAAATGGGTTTGAGGAGGCTGTGGCTTTGCTGGGTGTTCACAGAAGGGGCTCAGGACTGGAGTTCACAGCTCCTGTCTGACTGGCAGCATCACCCATGCACACCAAGGCAACTCCTCAGCCTTTGCTGGTGCCTTCTGCCAGTCCTGTCTGGGACAGGGGCTGGAGTGCAGCAAAATCTGTCTCTGCTCAGCCTTGGGGACTCAGCTAGTCCCATTCCTTGAATTGAATGCCACAGGATTGATGTCTGTTCCACTGCAATCCCCCCAGTGCCCTGGGATTCCCTGTCCCCAGGATGGGCAGGGTCAGAGCCAGGCAGTGCCCAGGCTTGGGGGGGTTATCAGGTACCTCTGCTGCTCTGCAGAACCCCCTGCCTGGTTATTCCTGTTTGCTGTAGAACAGTTTGCATTCCCCACAAAATGCCTTTATACTGGTTTGCTCAGAGGAGATAGGTTATCATAACCTCCACAGCACCGAATATTTTTTAAGCTAAGTGGAGCTGCAAAACTGATGTAAAAAAACCAACCAAACAAACAAAAAACCCCACAAAATACACAACAAAGTGTGATTTATAATGCAGGAACACTGTTGGTTTATCCAACAGGAAAGCCAGCAAATTCCACCGTATCTTAACTTAGCTTCTTTCATCAGAAAAATAAGAACAGCAAAGCAGCTTTTGCATGTTTTTATTTCCCAGTGGGTGACCTCATTCTTGTAGAAGAATGTCCAGGATCTTCTTTCGTTCTACTTGTAATGCTCAAATATTAGAAATATCAGCAGCAGCTGGAGAGGAATTACGAAATCCAAGAAAAACTTGCTCTGTTAGGAAACAAAAAGCTTTCCTGCATTTTTGTGACCAAATCCTAGAGATTTTTCCTCTGTCCTTGAGAGGATGGATGCATTCATTGTCTGGGGAGATACGGGGAGACAGAAAGCTTTGGATAAAGGCGTGTTAGATCAGTTTATTCACACATCACACTGCCCTTGTTCCCCTAGAGCTCCAGCTGACATTAGCAAGAGTTTTGCATGAATAAGAGTGAAATAAAAAAATCAGGATTTGCCTCCTGCTATTTTATTCCATGCATTCAGACCAAAGGGAAAGTACACACGAGCAAATGAGATTCTCACCACTGGCTTCAGTGGCTTTGGATCTTTTCTTCAGGTATGAATTTTTCTATTCCAGAGAGGTGCAGAAAAGTACTGGAGTTTCTTTATTCTTGTTACAACTAAACCTTGGGAGAGACCAGACATTCAACTAATTAAATCTGTTATTCCCTGGTTATCTGATGTTGGTGTTAAGATTTCTGCTTAACAAAGGTTGTCTGTCAAGTCCCAGGTTTATGATGAAGATAAACTGCAGTGAGTTCTGCACAAGCAGCCTGGTCCCCATCCTGCCCTGTCCCTGGGAGTCTGTGCACAAATCCCTCTTGAACCAAAACCCTTAAAAAACAACCAAGTAATATGCATGGCATCTGCTGGAGTTTGAGGGTGTGATTACTGATTTAAGTGATTACTGAGCCTGCCATGGATTCAGTTATTATTGAGCATTCATTTTTAACCATTCCACCAAGCTTTTTAAAAGGGCAAACAAAAAATTACAGAAGATATTGGCTGTCAGTGTGCTGCCAGGACAGCCACATATTCTTACCTGTGCAGGGATCTGGTGGGTTTGGTGATTATACTTTTGAATTAACACCAATAATTTTCAAGACATGAAATTGTGTATCAAGCAAATAGTTGTTATCTCTCTTCCTACAAATATTTCATTCATCTCATGCCAAAACAGAGCAGAATTAATGGGCAGTGCTAGGAAGTTGGTCCATTTCCTTAGTGCCAACTAGTCTGGACTGAGCATCTGGGGGTGCCCATGGTGCTGGGGAGGGCTGGCCCAGGCCCTGTTCCACCAGTTCTGGTTCTACACTGAATTCTGGGTCTGCAGAGTGCTGCCCTTTGGTGTGTGAAAAGCGATGGTGTTGGGGTGCTGACATTCCCATACAACCTTATTTTAGTTTGCAATTAATTTCCAGTCACGGTGGTGGTTTCTACTGCACTTTAAATGATCTGAAATATTTGGCAGATCAACATCATTTAGCTTTCATCTTCTCAAGGGACGTAAGAGAAAGGATTATAAAGCAGGAAATTTCTTGCTAAATGCTGTTGATACAGTGAGGAGAGAGTCTAGAGATGGGAAATCAAATGAGTGAACACAAAGGAAAAGTTCAGTAGCCCCTTGCCTCTGCCAGTGGGATTTACCCTTTATTTACTGCTGATGGTCCATCTGGCAGCTCCCAAGCAATAAGGAAAAGGAGACTACACCTGTCAACACGTCTGTGAGGCAGAGATGGAGCAGATGTTGGAATCTGAAGCTAAAGTTTATAATATCTACCATAAAACTGCTAATGGAGATGAAAACAGTCACTCTTCAGTTCAGTGCTTGATCTTCTCCTTTCTTCCCCTCTATCCTTTCCTTATCCCTCTATCCTTTATCAGTGCATATTCCCTGCTCAGCTTCAGCAGAGAGGAGTAAGTCATAGAAGAAATTTAATTTCACTACTACTCAATCAAGCCAGAATAATGTGTTTAATATCTGTGCAGCATCAGGGAGGTGGAAGATTCATGCACTCGGAGGAGGCGAGGGAAGGAGATGCATTAAAGCTGGTGCCTTGGCTCACTGCAGTGTAAATTCACCCTCACACACATGAAATCCATTAAGGAGAGCTGCAGAACAAATCAGCAAAGAGTGAGGAAGTCCCTAGTCAAAGGGAGAGCAATCTCACGTGCCATTATGTTATTACCACTATATATTCTGCTGTGTCTTAGCAGTGACAAAAAAGATGCAAGTGGTAAATGTGAGGGCAGAGCACGGGAGTATGGGCTGAAATTAAGTCTAGTGAGGATTGGACTTGGAATTTCAGCCTGAATTTCAAGTGAAATTAAACCATTGAGGTTTAATGGCAGAGGTGGCTTCTGGTTAGGTGTGCTCTCCTGCAAGGTGAGACTCTGTGAGAGGGTGGAGGGGCAGATGGAGCAGAGACAGAGGGGCAGGGGGAGCAATCCTGCTGGGCTGGCAGCTCTGCTTCCCTCTTTCTTGGCATCTTCCATCTCTGGGCCATCTAAGACATACTGAGCAGCTAATCCCCAGTTTCCCGAGGGACACCGTGGGTAAGTGCTGCTGGGGAAACTGAGGCAGGTTGGAAGGTCTGTCTGGGGAAGCTGCCATGGTCACAGTCAGCCCACAGGACCTGCCCAGCATCCTGCAGGGTCCCCCTCTCATCCACTCTCTCCTATTCCTGGCTGCTGGGCTGGGATTTATGCAAAGATCCCTCCAGAAGTTGTTAGGAGCCAAAATTGGATGTGAAACTCTGCACTCCCCTTGCACATGCACAGCCATGACTGCTGATCCCAAAGAGACTCAAGAGGGGGTTTAATGACAGATGCAACTTGTATTTGCATGAACTCTTTGGGAATCCATAACATTTAGAGCAGACATCAATGGAATTGAGTGTAGCCATGGGATAATAGCCCCTTGCTGCTAGAAAAACTGCAAGCAAAGCTGAGATATTTGGGGTTTGTTGTAAAACAGAAGCTGCAGTCCCCTCCACGGGCAATATTCCTATTGCAGCAAATGACTGATGGACTTTTAATTGCTTTATCTGATAGAGTCTGGTGGAAGAAAAACTATAGTCTTGACTTTACTCTTCCATGGGGGATGCAGAGCCCTGACAGGCATTTCAGAAGCCTCTCAGGCTACACAGCTGCTGGTGGGAACCAGCTCCCATCTAACCTGCTGTCTGCTGCCAAGTGCAGGCACAAACACAACACTCTCCTAACGTTAGACTGAGTAGAAAGCACGAGGATACATATTGATATCTCAAGCAGAATACTTCTACTGTCAGAAAAAAATGTGTATTTATGCATGAATGTTCCTTTACTAGAGACATTTTCCAAAATGATTATGAATTTCAGAATGTGGGCAAGTTACAGGCATTTAAAAGCTATCTGTCACTGTGAACAGATTCAATAGTCATCATTTTAACTGGCTTTCATAAATTCCAATTTTTTACAACATCAAATGATGTGCTCAATAGTAAAATTATTTTAATCAGTTTTAATCTGTCATTTTGAGACAGTTACTGATTTGCCATACAATAAGATCAACATCACTGAAGTTAACTGAGGTTTAAATTTCTAACTGAATTGTAAGCTTACTCCATTTTACTCAGAGCCTCAGTTAAAAAGCAAATAGCTTTGGACAGTTGATCTCCCCAGCAGCATCCCAGTGATGGTGCTGAGGGTTGCAGTCTGCTCCAGCACCACAGCTCAAGAAAGCTCAAGGGGTGTGATGCTCAGCATGGGTCCAGGCTCTGATGGAGCCAGCAGTGTCTGCAGCCCCCCAGCTGTGCCCAGGAGAGACAAGCACTGATTTGCTTTCTCAGTTGCTTCAAGTCTTCTAAGCTTTATACCCCAAAACTTTCCCTCTGGGTCAAAGTAGGATTGCTCCCATCACTGGCACGCTCACGGTTTTGGTGAGTACCCAAGCCAGGTCCTGATGGTGTGGAAATTCTCAACACGTGTTTAACATCTGCTCCAGGTCCCACCTGCTGCAGCCTCATCCTCCTCTACCATCTGGAGAAGCTATACTGGCAGGTCTCATTTAAATAAAACTTCTTTTCTTCAGCAGTAACTGAATAGAAATATGGCCCTTGTCTCTGTGCCCCAACAGCAAGGACAAGGAAGAAGAGTAAAAGGCTGTCCTAATCTGTGTGATAATTAGCAGGTATTCAGTCATCACTCTCTACCAGTAAAATGATACAAGCCCTTGACCTTCTCCTGGTCCTGTTGGTCAGAGTTGTGTGTAGTGCAAGAGGTGAGCAGTCATTTATCTGAGAATCAATTTGCACCACAGGCTGCAGAATTTCCTGATAACAAGAGGTGACTCCTTCCTGCTCTGGGACATCAGGTCAGAGCCCTCAGCTCCTGCAGACCAAGCTGTGCAACCCCAGCCTTCTGCAGGTGAGCAATGGCTGCTGGTGGTGTGCTCAGAAAATAAAGGGATTGAGGAGCAGGGCTCTGGATGGGCTCAGTATTGGGGATGAAACTGTCTAACAAAACTCAAAGGCACTCCTGATCATATTAGTAGGACAGGCTTTTATTCTGCCATCAGTTTCACTCTTCAGCACATATGGATCTTTATGATCTCTACTCCCAAATCTACAAGGAGAAGCCAAGGCAGTGTTGTGCCACCCTGCAAAGTCCCATCTGCCTTCTGCTTCTCCATCCTCAGTGCTCAGACGTGCCCTCCCCGTGCAGGCAGCTGTAGCACGGCCCCTCTGCCCAGGCTGTTGGCCAGAGAACAAAAAATATAAAGAAAGCAGAGCTCCAAATGTGGGGCTGAACTAGGGAGCGTTCACACGTGAATGTGGTGTGGGTGTAAATGATCTCATTTAACTATTTAAAAAGTCTGTGATGGTTCTTGGACTGTGCTGGGGAAAGGAAAGTGAGGATGATGATTGAAAACGACAACCACAACAACTGAACTGTGACTGTAGCTTGCTTCTTGATTGGAAGTATTTAGAAGGTGATGCTGGAACATGAAAATCAATTAACTCAAGAAGAAATCATGTTCTTCACCTCCTTCCATGTTTCCTGGCATCCTGGTAGGCTTAACATCTGGGTGTCCTCAAGACATTTGATGCATTTCATTCATCATACATGACATTTGCATAATGCGAACATCATACTTTATGCAGATGCATTCTTGAATATTTCACAAATTATGATTGCTATTTAAACTTCCCATAAATAAAACCCCCCAGGGATTTGCCCACTTCTGAACGTGTGAAAACGCAAGGTCCAAAGTGACTTGTTACTTGCACTGGCACACTATAAATTCCCTTCCTATCACAAGTAAATACAGTGTCTTTCATTTTATTTTCTTTCTAAAGCCATTAAAATTCTATTAGCTGTTTGTGAATATTATTTCATGCCATCTGCATTTACTCCTAAGTTGTGATAGCGACAGCTGCAATAATTTGTATGCATTTTCTGTGTGCAGATAGTTAGTGAGTAACAGAATCTTCCTCCTGTGTTGCTATAGAAGATACAGCCAAGTGCAGAGATGGTTTGTAAATCTCAATCTCCAAAGTATTATTTTATTTATTAGGACAACAGAAAGGAAAACAGAGGATGAGGCAAGGGAAAATGTTTGATGTTATGTGACAAACAGGACTGTGTCTCCTTTCCACTGATTTGTTTGTCCCTCAGTCAAAATTTGGGGTTGAAATGAGACTGGATACTGTAAGGACACCTTTTTTCTGTCATATTTTCCTTGGTGGAAGGCTGAAAGCTTCTGTTGTGTAATACCTCTAATTTTAATTGACCACTTACATATGGAAGAGTTGCTGAACAGGAACTGGAAGGAGAAGGTGTGATCCCCATGTCAGCATCTGCTATGAAGTCACCTCAGCTGAGGCTGGAGCCAGGAACTCCAAACCAGATGAAATGTCTCAGCATCACAGAGCAATAAACTTAGATAGCAACAGGTCAGCTGTCAGAGCAGGGGCTCTGCTGGGGGAGACTCAGTGCCCAGACCCTCTTTCATTTGATATTTATTTCCCTGAGCATTCTAAGGTGGCAGCTGAGTCCCTGGCTCACTGCAGACAGACCTGAGCTCTGCTTTGGGACATTCCCCAGGAGTCAGGTGTAAAACCTGCTGGGGTGAGTTTCCTCCAGAGAGAGGTGTTTATGCTGGTCAGGGTCTTCATTTTGTGAGCACAGAGCTAGGCAAGTGCCAAAATATTTTTTGCAATTTGATGCATGTGCTTGAGAAAGAGTGTCCCTCTTTTTTATGCTCATATGAAGTCTGGCTTGAAAATACAGAGGTGATAAATGCTTCAGTATTTAACTATGATTTACCTGTGGTGAGTGAAGGAAAAATTATGCAAATAGGACCTGAATCAGAACACTGAGCCCCTTTATGTTCTCCAGAAAATGTCAACATATAATGTTTTATGAATCACTCTCTTTCCTTTGAAAATAAAACACTTTTAGATGATCAAGATTATGCCTGAATGTAAATTTCAGAGAAACAGTAGCCAGATTAATATGGTCCCCAATTGGCAATAATTCATAAAGAGAGGGGATATGGATTTAGAACCTCCCAATCCTCTGACTTGCTCCAGCTCCTGGTCCCTGTCCCAGCTCAGTGCTCCTGGGACAGGAGCTGCTCAGGCAGTGGCACGGCTGGGACTGATGGGAGAGAGGAAATAAAACTGCATGGATCTGTTTTCAGGCAGCATTGCAATCAAGACAAGAAAAGCTCTTAAAACACAGCAAGGTCCCTGCAGTGAAAGTCCTATTCATTTGTGAGTAGATAAAACAAATCTTTCCAAGGGTGAAAAAGCAATGTCAGGCAGAATTTCCACTTCTCTTATCTCCAGTGTTTGTTCTGGTCCTCTACAGCCCTCAGAGAGGTTCAAACATCTGAGGAAAACAAATTTCAGCCCGTCACTTTGAATAATCCTGAATGAGTCATCAATTTAAATACCTAATTCCTATTAGCACTTTTCATCATCTCCCCTGAAAAGCTTTGATGAGGTTATGGCCACTCTCACCAAGAGGACAAGTGAGTTTCTGTCACACACGATGATTCAGTGTTCCTCCCTCTGCTAAAGTGCTGCTCACATGGAGAATTAAGAATTACTTTTTAAGGCCCAGGAAAACTGAAAGAAACCCCAGCAAAATCAAGCTCTCTCCTGCAGTGAGCTGCTCAGTAGCAGGAAGCCAAAACATCTGCATCAGGAAGAGACCTTCCAGGAGGACATCCAGGAGACAACCTGCAGAGCTGCTCTTAGCCCTGACTCAAGAGTTTGGAAGCCTCCTCTTTGGGCTTCACTATAGCAGCTTCCAAAAGCTGTGTACAACAAAAATCAACAGGAAACGAGCACAGCAGGTGCTGAGGGACTGAAAAAATGGAGTAGCTGATTGCAACCCAGAGACCTCTGGTGCAAAAATAACTCTGTAGCTCCTTCAAGAGAAGACTTGGTAAACCAAGTGGCAGAGAGAAACTGAGACCACATCACGAGTGTCCACTTGCTGGATTTGCAAGTAAAAACACAGTCTGATTTCTGATTATTATTATTGCAATGCCATGGAAAGTCCATTTAGGGAAAGAAAACACCTTCTGCAAGGTAGATGCCCATGTTGATCCCACCCAATCCGGCAAAATAAAATTATTCCCCGGAGATGGCAGCCCCCAAACCAGCAAAGAAAAGTCTATAAATCTTAGAAAGCACAATTCTTTAGCTTAGGGGTTCATTAATGGAGTGATGGTCCCTGGAAGAGAAATTGCCTTTTGTGTGATTGCCATCAGCAGGTTTGTTGACAATGAGTCCCCTCAGCAGGCAGCACGGGGCCAGCCTGCAGGGTGATCAATGCTGGGATAACTTTTGCTCCAAGCCAGAATAAAGAACTGGGAGTCCACTTGGTAGCCTTGAAGGTCACCAGCTCCTGCTGTCTGCATGTGATGTCTGAGAGAGATTTTGCTGCAGAAATGGAACTTAAACCACTATCCTTCTCTGTCTGTGACAAGGAGGGTTGCAGCCAGACTGGGATTTTCCCCATTGGATTGCTCCTACATAGCTGGGGTGAGCTTAGAGTCGAAGAACAGAGGCTAGAGAAGGGCTCCTGGTATGTGTGAGCAGGGGTAGGTGAGGGCTAAGAATTCTGGAGGAGCCTAAAACTGAGGGATTTCTGATGGTGTTCCTGGGATCTGGCCATCTCCTTCCCATCACTCCCATTTTAGCCATATTTCCCCACTGTCAGGAGAGGAGAATGTGTGACTGGGAGGTTTGCACCTATCCAAAGGTGGCAGATGGAAGTCAATAAAACAATCTTGAGAGACAAGAACTCCTACTCTGAGCTGTCAGAACTACATGACTTGCTGCAACCTCTTCCTATTATATTTGCTTTCCTCCCTGCCACAAACTATTTGGTTCACAAAACTAAAATTACTGGAAGATACTGCAGAGAAATGGAGGTTTAATGATCTCTGATTTATCCTCAGTCCCGCTGGCAGTTTAGCCTTTACAACACAGAGTATTTTTAATTAGTTTTTGAGTTTCCTCTTTGGAAGAGCACAGGCTCCAGATGGTAGGTGATCTCATCACCTCACCCTTACAGGGGGTTTGGTCTGTTTTGCTTATCTTCAGCTCTCCCTTGTTCCAGTGCAAGCAGGGTGAAACAACCAATTGAGAAGAGGAGGTTAAGAGGAGGTAAAAAACATCCAGCAGCAGAAATGGAAACAGTCTCCCAGCTCTCCCCAAGGGCCTGGTGTGTGAAGAGGGAACTTTTACCAAGATTAAAAAAAAAAACAAAAACATCAACAAACAAAAAAGATCATAAAAAGCACAACTTACATGTCTGGATATTGCAGAATTTTTACGTATCAGAGGCAGAGGCAGGGTCCTGCTCTCTGGCAGCATTGCTCCCTCCAGGACAAGAGCAGAGCTCCTCAGTCTCCATCACACTCTCAGCTTCTGCTCTGGCTGGTTCCTCACTGACAAGTCAAATAGTACCTTTTCTTGCCATTCCTCTGAAAGTTAAATGCTAAAAACTGGACTAAAACTTCCTGAATTTCAACACACCTGTCCTGGTGTAAAGAAGGAGTGAGAAGAGTCATGCACTCCTGCTGGTCTAGAAAGGGGGAAAAATAAAGCATTAGGTAGCAGAAGCTTTTGATCAGCATCTTTGACAGTGGAAATGAAGTAGAAGACGACAGAAAAATGATATAATCATATTCGTGCTTTCTATCTGCTACTGTTTCAAGCATTGCAAAAGTTTTTATCTGGCTTGTGTTGTGTCCCACACGGCTCTGCTCCCTCCCTGCCTGCATCCCCCACTGCACCTGAGAGCTGAAACCCTCATGGCACAGAAACAGGGACTGGAGAAGGAGGAGTCCTTTAGCTAGAACTTAGGTCCATTCACTTAAAAACACTGCATAGCCTCAGAACCCCCCCTCTGCTGCAGGTCCAGGACTGCAGGTGGGTCACACGAGATCATTGCCCTGGGTGAGCCCTGCCAGCTGCTCCTGGGGACACCCTGGCCACTCGCAGACTCATGGTCCTCAGAGAAATCAGGCTCAGTTGTGGATGGAAGCTAATTTCATCCCTTGTCATTAAGCAGCTGCAGTCCAGCTTTGCTGTCCTGCCCAGGCTGTTGTGGCTGGGAGGAGGATGCTGCTGATCAAGTTGGGGAATTCCCTCTGTATTTTCTATCAGAAGGAGGAAATCAAGGGCTGATCTTGAGTGCATTACTGTCTCTGTGTGCTGCAGTTAGAATATTCCTTTTAGAACGTGCTGTGCTGTGCTCTGGAGAGCTGCCCCCAGCCCGGGGGTCTCTGCTGGGTCAGGTTTTGTGTCCCCCTCCTCCTGTCCCCTCCTGCCTGGGCACAGTGTCAGATCAGGGATGCTCCACTGCACGTGTGTCAGCATCAGGCTGGGGAGGATAACAACTATCAGCTAGTGCCAGCTTGCACTGATAGAATCTGAAGTGAATCTGTCATTTCCCAGCAAACTTGCCAAGATCAACACTGGTAAAAAAAATAGTGCTGCTCTCATGGTAAAACAAATGGGACTGTCTCCACTCTGCTTTTTTTTTACCTAGGGGTAGCTTTACATTCAGAGGTAAAACCTCTTGGCAACAAAGCCAAGGCCACTGTGCTCAGTGCTCAGAAGTGGTGGCTGAGTCCTTCCTGCTTGAGGCTGGGGGCCAAGACCCTGCAGGACTCGGTGTCTCAAGCAGAGCAAGTCCCCAGCACCCCATGTGGAGCCAAATGAGATGTTGTCCCATCCTTCCCCAGAGCCAGGTGAGCATCTTTGCATCCCCAGTGCAGGCAGAGTCCACGAGCTCTTGTTGCAATGGAGATGTTTAGAGCTTGCTGCCTAACTCCTTGATAAACAACTACCCTGGCAGGAAATTATTCTATAGATGGAGAAATCCATCAATGAGCTCTTCTCAATAGGTGAAATTCTTCTTGCCCTTTCATGCTATTGGTGATTCTATAAAAAGCCTGAGACCAGAGCATGTTCCCAGCACAGTGCCTGCCATGAAGCAAGCATGAGCTCATTTAATGTGTAATGACAGGGAATCAGGAACTTCCTGCTGTTCCCCACCACAACACTTCCTGTAATCTGCATGATAAAATTCTGCTGATTTCAGACAGCATTTTTCAGGATGGATTATTTGACGTCCAGACTCTATGTTAGGGAATAAATTATTTTGCTGTGTTCCTACCTGATCACAGTTGTGAATTCTGATTTGCTGACATTGAGCCCCAAACAAAAGCACAGAACCTTGTCTAATAGCACTATGAAAAAGGATATTCAGGAAATATTATCAAGTTTCCTATGGTAATTTATGTAAATATAAACCATAGCTCAGTTGAAAAGATTCCATTGAACCTATAGAAAGAGTCTGAAAGCCAAGGTTTTCATGATAAAACATAAATTGATACTTAGTCTTTACAACCCAAATGTTCTGCTTTCTGGTACAGAACAAAGAAAGGAAAACCAGAAGCTTTGCTTTAAAATGGTGAAACATTTCCCTGTTTTGAGTTTAGGATCTCCAGGCACTTGTGTGCTTGTACAGTAAGTCATGGGGACGTGTCACCCTTGTCCCTTCCATGCGAGGCCAACACTTGGCATGGCAGAGATGGGCCATGAGTGAAGACATTGGGCTTTGTCTGGTTCTGGGTTTCCTCATTAAGGTCATTTCTGTCCTTCTCAGAGCCAGCTCTCACATGTCCAGTCTGATCTTTGCAAGGTGCTTTAATTAAAGACTTTTAATTAGTCTGCCCATAATCTGTCAGAGCTCTCATGCTGAGGCGTAATTAATGTATTAAACCTCTACCTTGCAACTTCCACTGTATGTGTGCTTCCAAAACAAATCTGCACTTGAATTTGAAGGGCCATAACAATAACAGCACTTGGCACTTCTTGTTGCTAGAATAACTGTATTGTGCATTTATCAAGTGTCTGTCCCCTGGGGCTGTCCAAAGGGCATCAGTAAGTTGTGTGTGTACTCAGCACCTTGCAAGATTGAGCCTCCAGCACACAATCAATATTTATAAAATATGCTTCAACCTTAAAAGCCAATGGGACTGTCTGGGGGGTTTGTGCTTTCTTTGGGTTCTAGTGGAAAAAACCATACAAAAGGCCTGAATCTGAGGTCTACCAAAAGCCAAATTTTCAATGCTCAGAATTCCAAGACAAGCTCTTCTAAATAGCTCAGCTTCCACCTTGGCACCAAACCAAGCATTTAGATTGTCAGAATTGCTTCAAACCTTGGGTCTGAGGCTTTGCTGAAAATGTGCCTTCAGTTTTAGGTGATCTTTGGCCACTGGGACTGCCAGCTCTTCCTAAAAGTGAATCATGCAGAGATGCTTTAGCACTGCAGGATTAGGGCAATAATCTAAAGGGACATGGGACCTTCCTGATAAACGTAACATTTGTCCTTCTGAGATAGTGCTTTATTCCTGCCTGGGGAGGAAGGGCCAGCTATTGAAGCATGAACACCAGTCACATCCTCCTTTTCCCTGGCTCTCCTCCCACCAAAACTGAGATCCAGGCCAGAGCTTCTTCCGACTGCAGTGCCAGGAAGGGCACAGCCCAGTGTGATGTGAAGACAAACTGGGAAATGCATTTCAGCAGGAAGGTTTTCAACATTCTTTGAATATTGAATGGTAAAATCCAAATTTTTGACCAGCCCTGGTCCTTAAGCTGGGATTAGACCAAAGAGCCCTTTCTGCTCTGTCTGCTGTGGCCTCCAAGCCACCACCACCATCTCCCTTTGTCTCTGCTCCTCCCTGTTTCCTGTAGGCAGAGAATTTTTTTCACAGCCATAAAACTAAGTGGAAGGTGTCTGGGTGATGGAGCCCCAGCCAGCTCTGCTGCCAGGACTGGGCTGGTTCTTGTGGTACTGGGGATGTGTTGAGGATGGAGAAACTGCATCTCTGCTGGCCTTTGCCTGAGCCTGGCATCCATCAGCACAGGTCCCTGCAGAGCCCTCCTGTGCCATCCCCAGCTTTGGAGGCAGCAGCCCACACCGTGTCTGCCACATCCCTCATCCCTCTCTCCCACCTCACTGTCAGTTATTATGTGTTAACTAAAAATGGAGACCCAGAGACTCGAGTGCTATTGTGAGGCCCTGGTTCAGCTGGGGTCTTTATTATTATTAATGGTGAAATACTGAGGCTGGGCTGCTAATGAGTCTAAGCTCCCTCCTGTGTGTTTATTTTTCTTCCCCCTTCAAACTGTCATTTCAGAGTAAATTACTTTTCCCTGCATCTTTGTCAGGCAACACTGTACCAGTACATCCACCCCCATCTCACCCTCTGCTCTAATTTCAGGCTTATTCAGTTTCTCTCAATGCAGTTTGCTAAGCAAAGTACAGCAGATCCTCCCATCTGTCTTCCTTAAGTGGCACGATGCGCCTCAGCAGCAGATAGAGACATCATTTTTATTACGCTCAGTTCTGGTTCTTGTTTTTTCTCTGAATTATTTACTAAGCCATTACCAGAAAAGGAGGGAGAGGTATGGGGCTGGAGGAAAAAAAAGTTGCATTTTTAAAGGTGGGGGGGACGGGGGGGGAAGGGAGAGCAAACAATTTTTCAAGCATCACTCAAAAATTCTGCTGTGATTTTCTCGCCTTTGTTCCATCTCGTGCTAAACATGTTTGTGTCAGGCAAACAACCCACGTTAGATGGAATTTCACACCATTCAAAACATCAGTGTCTCCAGCCTTAATGTGTATTATGTTCAAACATGCAACGTAATCCATCAAAAACCCCTGCAGACCTTGCGCTTTCCTCCAGATTTATCTGTTTGAAGCCTCCCTCTCTTGTACACACGTAGCCAACCTTCTGTCGGTGGGTTTTTTATTTATTTGGAAGCAGCAGACCAGATTTGCAGTCAGTGTATGCTATCACAGCTCTCCTGGCTTCTTGCCTGGGGATTTATCCCAGCAGAGGGGACCTGCTGGGTGCTGGCTGGAGGCTGTGGGTGCAGGATTAGGGAGGGGGTTTCTCTGGGGGTCTGTTCCAGCCTGACCAAACCACTCACATCACAGCAGTTTGCAAGCCAGGAGAGCCACGCTGTCCTTGCCTGCCCATCTCCCCCGACTCACCTGGGCAGAGGAGTTGATGCTGCCAGGAGGAAAAGGTCTTGGTACCAAGCAGAAGGTTTGCAACAGCCAGGGAGGGCAGGTCCTGGAGGAGCCTGGCTTGGGGAGGGCAGAGCTGCTGCTGGGGGAGTGTTCCCAGCAGTGACATGGAGCAAAGGGAAAGCTTTGGTCTGGGTTGCAGAAGTTAATACAAGCAGACTGAGAAACACCAAAATCAAACCCACTTCACTAGGGAGGAAAATCTGTATTTGATTTGAAACAGGAGAAGAGCCATTACTCCTCTGAAATACTGACATAAGTGGCATTGGACTAACTTGGATATATTTACATAGCTTGAGAAAGCATTATTTAACTATTAAGTTATAATTTAAAGAGTAACACTGGTGAAAAACATACCTGTCTTCACTGAGAAGCTTTTCCTTCCAAAGCAATCTCCAGTGAATTTCGAGGCCCTTTACACAGGGGGAGTCTGGCTGGGGCTGTTGATGGAAATAGCAGGAAATATTGTGGCATGCTTAATTCTCTTTTTCACCCGAGACTTCATTTTTCCTTCTGATTTGTTTTTTTTAACCCAGCCTTCCCATTTCAGTTCATTTTTTCACAGCACACATCTCCATCTATCATCACTTGATGCTTGCCATTTGAGTGTACAAACATGGCAATTTCTGCAAAGCAGAAAGCAAACCCATTAGCATTGGAGGTGGAATGGAAATTTTGAGTTTCTGATCATTTAAGAGTTTGGAAATGTAGGAAAAAAAAAAAAATAACATCCCTCTCCCTCAGTCCAAATCAAAGCTGCCAAACAAAACACTCTGATCAGCTGCTGCAGATGCCTGGTGGCACATCCACACACCTCCCCCAGATGGGATAACTGGGATGATTATGAAGTTTTCTGCTTTACACACTGACCCCCGTGCCAGGCTCATGTGCCACATCTTCTTCCAACCCCTTTGCATAGAGGAGAGGAGGCACAGCTTGGGGAGAGACACTGATGTCTGCAGGACTCTGCTGGGGCAGTGGAAGTTTTTTCACGACCAGCCAGGTCCTACTGGAGAAGCACTTCCCTGGAGGATGTCCTAGAGCCACCCCTTCCAAAGAGGGTGCCTTGTTGGATGGCTGACTACCCTGGGATTTGGCATAGGTGGGTGCACATGTGCTTAATTGGTCTCCAAATGTCAGCAGCAGTTTGCAGAAACTTCGTTAGGGTTTTGGGGAGGCTGCTGCCTGCCCTGAACAGGGAGGGAGCAGAGGGGGCACTGGGGGGAGGAGAGGTTTTGTTGGCTTGGCTGCTTGTGGGAAAGCTCCTGCTTTGTGCTCAGAGGCCAGCTGGCTTCTCCCTTCTTTTCTCACATCCTGGCAGCAACTTTCTCCATGCCTTTCTCTGAGCCCTTGCCAGGCTACCTCTGGGAGCAGGAGGTGTGTTTGTCCTGCTGCTCCAGATGCTCTGGCTTCTGCCCCAGGGGCTGCTCCTGCCTGGCACATGCCCAGGGACCCCTGGGGCTGCAGGGACCTGATGGCTGGGACAGAACATGGGCTGGGAGCTGGGAATGCTCAGGGTGACCCGAGCTAGGGAAGGGAGATGGGGCCCCTCATGGACCCCAGAAGGAAGAAAGGAAGGAGGGAAGGAAGGAAGAAAGGATGGATGGATGGATGGATGGATGGATGGATGGATAGATGGATGGATGGATGGATGGATGGATGGATGGATGGGCTCTCTCAAACACAGTCACATGAGATCAGCAGACACACCCCATGTTAAACCAGCCTGGAGTTGGCATTTGAGCCCTTGCTCGTGATTTTTAATAACTGGTTAGCAAACATCTGCCAAAAAATAGATTAAACCAGGCAGTCCTTGTTTTGGGACACAAAATGATTTTAGTAGTCCCATTTGCTACAAGTCATTTCCAAATGAGAACTCCCCCAAACAGGGCTTGGCTGCAGCATGGCACAGGAGATGCTCCAGATCCTGAGCCCAGGAGGTGTAGGGCAGGGCAGAGAACAGGGGACTCGGCACTGTCTCTGTAGCACATTTTAGTTTCCAAGCTCAAAAACTTCAATTACGTATTTTAATGTGTGTGATTTAGGAAAATATGGTCCATTCCATCTGCTTTGCATTAATTTGAATGACTGATTAAAAATACAGGTTGAAATAGTACAGCTAGTAATAATTTCTCCACATGGCTAGCTCTTAATGGATGTCGAGAAAATTAAGAATAAGGCTTTTTATCAATTTTCACAGGCAAGCTTTGTCATAATCCTTTTATTTCTTCGAAAAACCCATTTGTTTATAGACATTTTATTTGTTTAACGACCTCCCTCTTCGTCTTAATCTTTCAAGTAATTATTTCATATTCTATATGTATTTAAACTAATTTTATTCCAAATAAAAATTATTATATTTCAGTGTTTTTAAAAACTTTCCCTTTTTCAGCATTCAGTGTGTTTCAGCTTTTTTCCAAGCACCTGAGCCTGGTAGCCTGCTGATGATCACTGTTGATAGCCCCTAGGACTCAGCTGACATTCAAGCCCCAACATAATAGATTATTTTCTCTAATTCTCCCCAGTGCATTGCTTCTCCTTGACTTGCTTTTATAGACTAGTTTGGCCATTGACTTCTTGGTCTCATCCTCTGAATTGGACACTGATAGTGACAATATCATCTGGAGCAGAGCCTGAATCTCAGCTCTGGTTAACGTCACAGCTTTATTACCAAGAATAAAAAGGAAAGAAAAAAAGAAAAAAAGAAAAAAAATAAAAAGGGAAGTGGAGCAGTGACTCAGGTGTGGGGTGTAATCTTCTCTAACTGGCTGATTGTTTCTTTTTCAAAACCCCAAGTGTTTTGAGTTATCAGTGATAGTTTGTGGGGCTGCAGCCTGGTTGCAATTGGTCACTGCCTGCAGGTGTGCCCCAACCCTCTATACAGGCAGAGAGCTGGGGCTCAGGGGTGTCCAGATGTGTTTTTGTGCTGAGTAATCCAGCAAAGGAGAGGTCTCCTGGCAGAGCAGGTCCTAAGGAAGGAGATAGATTTGCAAAGCAGTGAGGAAGAGGTTGGTGTGTGAGCAAGCTGGCCTGGAGCCTTGTGTGTGTGCAATGAACCTCCTGGGATGGGGCCTCCTGGAGCTGGGCTGTGTGGGGAGGTATGTAATTCTGCTTTTCTAACTCTCCCTGGTGTTTTTGTCAGTCTTGGAGAAAGGGTTTCAGCTGTGATGTAGCTTTTAGTCTAGGCTGAAGCGTGATAATGGGAACCATAATCCTGCAAAATCCCAAGCAAATTGGAGGGCTGCTGTGTCTCCAGGTAGCATGAAGTGGTTGTTCAAAGGGTTCCCTGATGCTATAGGCTCGTGGCAAAAAGGAAAAGCAGAGAATGTGATCCCATTCCCTTCCAGCCCCACACTGCTTGCTGTAGTTGGGCAGCCTGGGGGTTTGGGGTCCAGCTCTTGTGGGTCACTCTGTAAACTGCTTTGTCCTTATGGGAAGGTCTCTGGGGCTATTTTAGTGTTGTTTCAGGGAAAGGTCTATTAATACTGTGAAAGCACTGGAGTTGTTGGTGATAAAGATTTTCTGAAATCATGATGCTGTCTAAAATATAGTTATCTTCTCTAGGACCTCATTGGTTTGACTGTGAAAAGTTAGCTGTGGAGAGAGAAAGAGAAATAGAAGAGCATGATGCCCAGAGCCAGCAGGGTGAATCAGCAGCTGTGATCAAAGTTGCTAGGGCAGAGGGATCCTTGTCACATCTCTTTTCTGCCAATGGTTTTGTGAATGTGTCTATGCAAATATTGCCCAAACAGTTTGGGATCTCTGGATGGATGGTGCTCAGTAAAATGGTGTTATCTTTTGTGATACATCACCAGCTCAGACTGCAGCGTGATTTTTAACTTCCCTCAACTTCTGTCTCTAAGAAAATGAGCAGAATAGTGAGTAGGGAATGATAAGTTTCATTAACAACAGCACTGGCATGGCATATATATCTTATAATTGCTACTCTGAGGGTGAAATCAATAGCTACACTTACACAAGGGCTGCCACGTTTCTGAAAAACTCCATGTACAATTTTTATTCAAGATGAATGTTTCTGAGAATTGGAAAGCTACTGTTTGCATGAGTGATCTGACTGATTTGCTCCATATTATTCATAAATCCGGGAAGAACAAAAAGTTATGTTTAACTCCTCTCCTACAAAAACAAGGGCATTAGATTAGTGAAGGAAGGCAAACATAATGGATGAAAGCTATTAGAGCTGGCTTCAGTTCTGCTGATTTCATTCCTTGAGTATTTCCAGTCTACTAGCTTAGAGAATCCATCTGTTTCTGACCTTGACCTTTCCACAATATTTATTATGGGTGGGGAAAAGGAGAATACCTTAAAAAGAAACTCCAAGGGAGGAACAGGATATCTATGTGCATGTTTAGTAAACAGTGAACTCACTCTCATTTTAGATGAGGTATGCCAAATCTGTTAAGACAATGAAGTTTTAATGAGGTCAATGCTAGCCTGTGACAAAGAGCTCTGAGATGATTTGGAATCAACCAGAATTTGTTGTTGCAGTCCCCTCACTGTGTCTGCAACCTGGCGAGGACATTTCTTGGAGGTGGCTGAGGTGCAAGGAATCCAAATGTGTGACTCTCTAAAGCCTGCTGGATAAAATCAGTAGATGAGATCCTCTAGAGCAGAGCTGCCCAGCTCAGGTTCCTAAAAGAGGGTTTGTGGATGCAAAATGTGATGTGAAACAGCAGATCTGACTCCTAGCAGCTGAGACGTGGGGCAGTGCAGGGATTCATCAGTCCTTGAGCACTGGTGACCCAAACCTCTGCTCTCATTTAAAGTGTGCTTACAAACTGGTGCCCAAGGAGAGTGGTGTGAAGGCCAGGGCAGTCTGCAGTGTACTTAGCTTTTGTGTGTTTAAAGCTGGGGAGCCATTCAATCTCCTCCTCCCTCTAGAGGAGGCAGTGGTGTGGTCTGTGAAGCAGACCGGATAAAAGGGAGGTGGGTTTTGATTACAGACTTGTGGTCTGTAGAGTTAGTGCAAGAGCAGGGGCAGAGCTGTGACCCAGCTGTATTAGAGGTAACTCTTCTTGTCAAGCCCATGCTGTCAGTTTTTCCATTCATGTGTTTTTGTTGCTTGAAACCACTTATTTTAGCACTTGCATAAATACTGTTACTGCTATCAAAGACCTTGGAGCTTTTATTCCTATGCAGACTACTGCTGGTAAATGTCATCATGGTGTAAGAGCTCCAGCATGTTCCCCTCCAATATTTCCAAGACAAGGTCAGAATAAGAGAACAAAAGGGATGTGTTAAGTAACACTATTAAAGGAAAGCTCGAGTTACAATGAGCAGGGGAGTGACAACTGCTGATCAGGAGAGGCAGAGAGATGCCAGCATTTGCATGTGTTTCCTGCAGCAAGAATATTACATCTTCATTCCTTGCCCTGGAGCCCTTCTGATGGGTCTGTTTCTCCATCTCTTGCTGTGACACAGTGCACTGCCCTATGAAAAAGCAAGTGAAGAAGTTACTTGCTCAAAACATCCAGTTCAGGTGTCACAGCTTTGATCTGCATTGACACCAACTCTGGCTCAAGTGCCTGGGGATGGACTTTTAACAGGGGTGACTCCAAAACACTTTTTACTTGCTCTCATCTCCTTTGAGAACTGCTGGGGTTAACCTGGGAGGAGAGATTGCAGAATATTGACACTAAAGGAGATCTGAGATCATGCCATCTCCCTGGCAC
The DNA here is from genome assembly GCA_038090715.1 of Florisuga fusca. NCBI lineage: Eukaryota > Metazoa > Chordata > Aves > Apodiformes > Trochilidae > Florisuga > Florisuga fusca. Next base: position 2,729,915 of record JAAWXA010000047.1, on the reverse strand, counting down.
AAAGTTCAGGCTGACCTGGTCAGCGTTTAGGTGATGATTACTGAAGTGATAAATGTCTGCCCAGATAAGCAGGAAGGATTTTATCTTGGGAGGAGCTATTGAGCAGAAGGAAGTTCTGGCACCTAGGAACACAAATTAGGAACCTCCATGAGCTGTTTGGTGATAGGCTGGATTCTTGCCAAAGAGTTGTGGGCTGACTTCCCTGGGACTAAAGCTGCATCATCTCATCTGGTTTCCAAAGGTCTCTCGTTGCAGTTGGCTCTGTCATGATCTAGGAGAAGATTTTTTGAATGGAACTGAAATATCTGAGAGAAAACCAGCAGGATGCTGTAATTCCTTCATTATAGCAGATGAAGGGAGGGAAGCAGGGGAAGGTAATCACTGGGGGGGTGTGTGCCCTGCTCAGAGAAGACACAGTGCTTAGCAGGCAGGAAACAAAATTTTACTCCTAAATGAGGACTGCCAAGAGGACTAAATTTTTGGTGGGTTTAAACATTTTTCTCAATGCCTTGAAAATCCTGACAGTCTGTCAGTGGTGATGGTGGGGAAATACTGTCCATGTAACTGTGGCTCCTTGTGCTGCTGAGCTCCTTTCATCTAGCCAGGGCTGTCTGAGGGCCCTGCTCCTTCTGTAACCACATCTGCAGGGTTAGGTTCCACACGCTGCCTGTGAAGCTTTCAAAAGCCCCGAATCAATTCTTCAATCACTCCACATTCTTAACAGTGATTAAAAACATGTGTCCCCTAATTAAGCTAACGAGAAATTGTTAATTGGCACAAAGCCCCCCTCTGAGTGTGCTTGTAGATGTCACCATCATTTTGACAGGAGAAGGAATATAAATGAAGGGCAGACAGTCCTACCAGAATCCTGAATTGGACTGGTGTGTGCCTGGGCTCTGTGTGCAGCCACCAGGCCAGGGCAGGAGGTGGTGGGATGGGGCTGGCAGAGGGCACCAGGGGTGAAACAGGGATGCTGAGGTGGTGGTGGTGTCTTCCAGTGCTTCCTCATCGAAACATTGCATCTGGTTTGAGTTGTGAAAGGGAGACTGTCCCAGCTTCACTTTTAATTTGAGAAAAAAAAAGAGAGAGGTTGAGCCAGTGCCTACCCATGAGCAGCCTGAGCTCCAAGAAACAACCACTTGGCTTTTTCAAAGGAAAAGGTTACGTTTTCTGTTATTAAATTCTTTTAGTTGGAGGCAGACTCCAATATTTTTGTGGAGACTAAAACCTTCTCCTGCTAATGGTGCTGCAAAGCCCTGGGCCTGGTGTTCCCTGGGAGGATCCTGCAGGCAGGGAGCTCCCTGGGAGCTCAGGGGATGCTTTTCTTCAGCAATGCTTTCCCCCTAAAAACCTCAGGTAAGATCTCAAGTCTGATATTCCTTGTCTCCTCAGATCCCAGAGGGACATTGAAAGAGCTGATTGTGATGTTTGGCTACAGAACTCAGCTCATCTTGGTGGATGAAGGAATCCCAGTCCTGGCACAGCACTTGCTGCCATATGCAGCCTCGCCAGTGATATTTTCCTTCATCATTTTTCTTCTCTGCATGTTCATTTGAGGTATTCTTCTTTCAGACTCATTCTGTCCAATACCCAGGCTATAGTAGCAGTAGTTGCCTCTGCTAAATGAATGTTTGCTAATAATGCCTTTCCATCTGGATGCTCATCATCTCTGCTAAGTGTATTTGTCATTTCTTCCATCCCATTTCCATTATAACATAAGTAACAGATTGGAACCCACACTGTCCTGCAAATTGGCAGTTGCTATTTTGGCCACACTGCCTTTTGTTGAGATATAATAAAATATGCTCTCGTAAGATCCTACCCTGCAATAGGTAATGCCCAAATGACACATGGAATGTGTGGCAATGGCAGTGAAACTGAAGCACCTCATTCACATCTTAGTCCTGGATCTGGTCTATCAAGCTGCCGTGAGGAGAGGAAGAGCTGAAGGCAAGTGAAAGCAGTGCTTCCATCAGTTGCTTCTCTCCCTGTCCTTCAGGGTGAAGCCTTCCTAAGACAATCTATAACTTGGATGCTGGATGCAATCATCTATTTCTTTCCATGGCTGGATGCACAAACTTCAGAAGTCAAAGCTCGCTGTGCTCTGAGCTTCTGAGGGATGCAAGGTACCATTCTGGTTCCTTCTGCCCAGCTGAGCAGGGCACAAATCCTGGGGTACTGAGGGTGGTTTGGGTAAACACAGTGCTTGTGGGCTAACCCTATTGTTGGCATTTTCTCTCTTTTTCCTTCTAAGTGTGTGGAATATTGGAAATACTGTGGTGTGGAGAAAACCAATTCATGCATTTTTCTGGACACCTGATTGCTAGGGTTGCATGAGCACGTCTGTACTCAGATGTGTAACCCTGGGGCAAAGGCATAGTTGGGCCATTTGAGGTTATTTACTACAGCTCTGTTGCTTCACTCTCGTGACTGCTGCTTGCAGATCACTTGCTTTGCATACTCTTAGGGTCAGAACTGCAATCTTGATGTTCCTGTGGGTGCTGCAGGTCACTTGCATGACAAGACAACACGGAGAGCAGGAGGGGACAGGCCCTGGGGTGTGTTGTACCTCTGCACTGAAGCAGAGAGGGGACTGGGCTGGGAAACTGGGGTGTGAGAGCTACACTGGATATTGAGCTCTGCAGGGAACGGGGAATAATGATTCCGATAGTTTGAATATGTTATCTAAACTACAGCTCTGAAAAGTACTGATCTGAGAGACCAGAGCCTTGTTACACCTGCTGACTACACCCAGCTGGAAATGGATCTGAAAGCCTGCACAGCTGACAGATTTGTCATGAAATCAAGTCTGGGCTGTCTAGGTTGATAAGGATGCCACTCGATGGAGCACTCGAGGAAGAGGTGTCTCAAAGAGACAGAGCAAAGCTCATATTTCTGCTCACTGAGGTGTTGCTGACACAATTTAGCATGCAGGATCCAGCTCGTTTGGAATTCAGTGCTGACTTCATCCACATCATAAAGCGAATCCTGTTTTACAATTCCCTTGAACATTCTGTAAATGATGGCATCTGAAAACAAGCAGCACGGTTTATGTGCTGGGATTGTGCTTCTGAAATTAATTCTTAACCGTATAATCCAGGGTATCAGGCAGACACACAGGGAACTTGGAAACCCATATTTTTAGTGTGAGGTTGCTGCTGGCTTGAGCCAAGACCCAGGTGTCTGCGGCTCATCCCTGACCCCCCTCCTTTCTCAGCTCCCAGGACTGTAGTGTACAGGATGGATAGAAACACATGCAAGTGTTACAGATAAAGTGGAAGGGAAATTTGGCTCTGGAAAAAATAATGTGAATTGAGTCAGGGCTTAGTGGTATGCATGTGTTGGTTTTATTTGGTTTGGTTTTTTTTCCCAGGGAATATCTGCTGGTAGAAAAAAAAAATAAAATTAAAGCTTTTCTTAGAAACCATTCAGTTATAATGAAGACTAGGTCTGTATTGGAAATCCTGGTTTAAAAAAAAAAAAAAGCAAACATAACTACATATTGCTGGGAAATGATCCTCCACAGCTCAGAGAATCTGTTGGTTGGTAGAGCCTTTATGTGTGCTTTTATGTATTATTTTATCCTGGCCTCAGTGGACTTTTTTTTTTAATGCTTCAGACTACTCTGTTGCAGAATGGGGAAACAGCAGAGGAAAACACATTCTGCCCGGTTCTTCTCAGAGTTATGGCTCTCCTTGTGGGAATATGATTAATTTTATGGGTTTTTTGTCAATTTCCTGATTCTCTTGCTGGGGATTTAAATTGCTCTGGCCATGTGGAAGCCTGATTTCAGCTTGGGTGCCTGACTTGCTCTTGTGGTACTAATTTTTGTATATCTGATGCTGCCATTTCCTTGGCATTAGGATCTTGTCCTAAAAAGCAGATGCACGCATGCACATGGAGATTTAGAACGTGTCCCATTTGCAAGCCAATTTAGAACTTTTTCTATTTTAATAATTCAAGACAAAAGGTGGTTTCAGTGTGACACAGCCTTGGCTACAAGAACACCAGCAGTTGGGCAATGATTATTCATCTGTAATTCAACAAATGACAGAGAATTGAGTTAAGGGTGGGCCCTGGAACAGGTGTTTGAGTGCTGTAAGTGCAGCTCTCCTCTAATGTGTTCTTTATAAATTATTTGCTGGGACTTTTAGCTCTGCTCTGCAGCATCCAAGGAGGGGTGGGAAAAGGACTTTTTACACAGAGATAAAGTGAACCATTTTCATGGTAATTGTTTTAAAATTAGTTTTACATCTCATCTATTATGAAAAGGGGAAGGTAGGCTTCCAGCTACCTGGGAGCTGCAGGCAGGCAGGAGCCACAACAAGGATTTGCTTTCCAGACTCTGAGGTTCTCAGTTGGTGGGTCCAAGTTTGCTGGAGCCCCAGCAGCAGCTCAGAGGCAGAGCTGGCTTGTCAGGGGGGGAATTTCCCTTCTGTTTCCTGTGCTAAAGTGACATCAAATTGTTACAGATCCTCTGCTGGGAGGGGCCAGCAGAAAAATGCAGAATAACAGGGTCCTTGTAGCAGGACTCCTTCTCCTTTAAACAGCACCTGAGCATCTTGTTTGAATGGTGATGGAGACCCAATTAAACCTTCAGGAGTGATGTGAAATTGTACTGTAGTCAGAGCATGAACTTATTGGACTGCTATTGACTGTTTTGCTTACATATTCATGTGATGGACAACTAGGAGGTAGATTGCTCTTCCTTAGGCAGAGGATGTCCTCTTCAGATTTCTGTGTTCTTTCTCTCTAAGATTCCTGGGGTCACAGTAGCACCTGCAAGCAGCAAACAACAGAGGTCTTGGGAAGCTCTTCCCCCTCCAGCTTTGGCGAGGTTCTCTCCCCACTTTGTGGTATAGCATGCTGCAGATGCTGGTCTGCTCGTGGCTAGTGGTGTAAAAGGCCTGATGTCTGAGCAGAAAAACTGAGTACAGCAGAGTGCTGCTCAGAGCTGCTCACTGCCCTGTCACCTGGGAAAGCCACTTAGAAAGTTTCAAAGAGAAAATGGTGCAATTTATTATTCTGTGAGCAATAGACCACGTGCAATTATTCTGAAATTATATCTGCATTTTCATCTACTTCTTGTGAAAACAAAAAAAAACAAATGGAACTGGAAAAAAAAATTAAAAGGGACAGTCTATTGAATGGTTTGGAGGAGGGAAGTGTCTCATAGTTGGAGATCCTTCCTGGGAGATGGAGGACCTGCTGCTCTCATGTGGACAGAGATGCTTGGCTTTGGGATGTGCCAAATGTTTTTGGTTTTGTTTTGCTTTGTTTTTCTACCAAGAGGATGCAGATTCAGGTTCCTGTACATAGCAATTTTCCATGCCTTTGGTAGGATAGGGTCCTTCCCCTGATCTTGTGTTTTCCCTCTTTGTTGTTTGCTCCTCTTGTCCATTATCAGCAAAACCAGATTATTTTTTCATGAAGACCTGATATTATTGTGTGATTTGTTTGCAATCCACCGAAACCATTCTGTCTGCCAAATACCCTATACTCTTAATCCAAGCATGAGCTGAGCATCCAAATGTGGTTTTTATGTGAAGTCTGTCTCTACCTGTCAGCCAGCAGGACTGTCCTGAAGGGGATGAGCCAGGTTAGTGATCAGCACAGGGCTCTGATGTGCAGGGATTGCAAGTGAGGAGAGTGCAGGTTGATTTTCATGCCAACCAGGAATTTTATGAGATTAAGGACCAAAAAAATAAAAATAGACATTGCTCCACTTTGATCCTCCCTCCTCTGTGCAGACAAACTCCAAGCAGCATTTCTTTCACAGTTCTAAAATATTTGAGTTCCTCCAACTCCTGGCTTGACCCTGAACACTGCAATGCATTGACAGCAGAAGTTTGGTTTTGTTCCATTCCAGCCTCAGTTTTGGAAAAAAAATGTATGGTTAAGCTACCTCTTTGTGAAAAGAGAAACCATCCAGGTTTCTAGAAAGTGTTAGAGTAGAAGAAATAAAGGCAAGCTGCTTGCCTCTAGCATGAAAAAAGGGAATTGGGTACCTGAAACCCCCCATGTCTCTCTTCATAAACAACTTACTTGAGATAATGTGGTCAGAGCCTCTTCAGACAAGGATCCTGTAGGTAAACAACCAGTATCTAATCTAATGATCAAAGTGCTTTGGGTAATTTGTTTTTCATATTCAATTTGCCAGTACATACACGCTGGGGTGCCCCCCTCCTGCACCCATGTGGCTCAGAGGAAAGCAAACAGGATCCACACAGTTCAGAAAGAAATGTCCTTGGGGGAATTTCTAAGCACAAACACACATACTGGAACTCTTACCTATGTAAATGAACAAACCTTGCCAATGCTTCTGCATCACGCTGTCATTTTCTAATGACTTTAAACCTTTTGTGAACATCAATGCATCTTCCTTTATATATTTACATATATATATATATACACACACTCATTCTTGAAAATAAAATCTAATTTATTGGATACTGGAGCTATCTATAAAAGTAGATGCATGTGCAGCTTTTTCTTCTCCTTCTCTTTCATAGTCATAATGCATTTGTGATTTCTTTGCTTTACAGCTTCCTTTAAAATGACACATTTTATCAATTCTCTGGGTAGTATTGATGTTTTGCCCTTTTAAATGTGTCATTTGATTTTTCTGATGTTCCTCTCTTATTCTCCATCTGTTTTCTTGTAGCACTTTCATTTGGTGGCAATATCTCATTGGGTCCCCAAAGGTTTATTCCAGGAGTTGCCTTAAGCTTTTTTTTTTTTTTTTTTCCTCATGTTTTGAAATGTTTGACACACGACCAAATTCTTCCGATGCGGGAGCGGTGCAGGTGCTGGGGCTGTTCTCACTGCAGTCTTAGTTAAGTATTTCATCATGCAGAGCACATTTTCTTGCCTTTAGGATCCCTGTGGATTCAATCAGAGAGCAATTTTCAAAAGCAAATGAGGAGAAAAACCCGGGGTGAAATTTCAGCTTGTGGCTGTGGTTTGTGTGGCTTTGGAGATGTTGCCCGAACCTGGGGCACTGGGTAATGCTCAGGTCAAGGTACCCTTCGTGTGCAGCTGGACCAAAGTATTTCCAAGTGATGTTTTCCCTAGGGAAAGACTGATTCCAGCTGAAGGTTTGATGGGAGTCAGGTGGAAGAAGTTTCTTTCCCAGTAGCACTCCTGGGTTCTGGCTGCTCCTGAACTGGAGAGGGGCTGTGGTTGCCCCAGCTTGGGGCTGAGCTGTACTGGGTCACAAGTTCAGGCCTGTCTCAAACATTAAAGATTTACCTCTTTCTGTTCTATTTTAAATGTGTCTAGGTGTGCATTTTGAATTTAGACAAAGCTGATTATAGCTACAGTATTGGTATTATTTCCTTATCTTTGTGGCTGGCACAAGTTTCAGGTGAAGATGACAAACTTGCTCTGCTGCAAAGGAATTTTTTTTCTTGAAATAAGTGGAAAATGCCTCCACGTGCAAAAAAAAATCAGCATTTGCATTCATCATGCCCATTGTATCCTAGTGATTATAATCAGTTTGAGCAGAATTTAATTCCTGGACTTGTTCCTGTAGCTTCCAACTTTTCACTACTAAAAAGCGTCTCTGGAAATAAACTCAAAAGTGTAGGAATACAGAAGCTGTGTATGGATGAGACATTTCCAGCATGGCTTCAACAGCCTAAGCTGATATTTTTCAATAGTTTTTCTTGCAGTGTTAGAAAAGATTTAGCGCAGTCCAATACATAACCTCCACATCATCTTGAGCAACCTTTCCAGGTCCACACCTACCAAGGGTGACTTGAGGGATAAGTCATGTTCAGCTGGATCAACATAGCAGATGGAGTATTATTCCAGTCTGGATGGCAAGAGAACATAGAGTTTACCTCCAGACTCAGCAGATGTCAATTCATATTAACGAGAAACAGCAACACAATATATTTTATTTCCTTGTTAGCCATCTTTGTTACAAAACATCTGCATACATTATATCCTATTCCAGATGTTTAAAATTAATGCTCTGGCAAATGGCTCACATTTCACCTTTCCCTGATAATTTTTTGTCAGCATAAAGATTAGATCTTATAAGAATGAAAAGCCTCGTGATGGCTTTCACTGTATTTTGGAAGAAAGTCTATTACACCATCAATTTCAGTGCCAGGGTGTGCTAAAAGGAGCAGTAAGACAAGACAGCTTGTCACATATTTATGAGCTTCTGAACCTTTTGCTGTCCCTTTTGTTATCCCTTCCCTTGGCAGTGTGGTGAGACTCTGAACCTTGAATTAATGCAGCAAGGATGAGGATCTACTTTCTGGTACATACGTCTGGGGTACTTGGCAGTTTGTAAATGTCACTATTGGAAACAGGGAAAAGAAGTTGTATGGTTGGGAGCCATCGAGTCTGTCATTGTCACAGGCTTCCTAGGAAATGCACTGAGCAGTAATGAGTAGCAGATAAAGGACATGAAGATTAAAGGAAATTCTATTTTTCTTTATCTTCACAAAAATCTACAAATTAATTTCCAAAGGGTGCAATGCTAAGCCATTCAGAGATGAGAAGCTGAGATCCTAAGGCTAGAGAGCTGCTGCTTGGCCTGAGAGTGGCCCTTCATGTAAATATGTAGGGCCTGAAAAATTACTCGAAGAATAATTACAGCAATTGATCTTTTGTGGCATCTTTTATTTTTCATTCCTCAAAGCTCTTTCCATGGCAGGGTGTCTCCTGGAGCCTCCTGCCTGCAGGCAGCTCTCCCTGGGCATTCTGAGAGGGAAATGTTCCCCTTTAGGAAGGGTCACCCTGGGAGTGGATGAAACAAGCAGGTGTTGGGGGGGGTGTGTGCAGCCCCATGTGTGTTGTTCTGGTTTGGGGCCAGGATAAAGGTAATTTTCTGTCTTGATTCTTTGCTTTCAGCTGAGTCTCTTGTAAGTAGCTGCACTTCAATGCCCAAAGCAGGACGTGTGTGCATTGCTGTACATCCATGTTCCTGTCTGTGAGTAAAGATCCTAAATACCCTGAAACAGCACAAACCTGCTGTTGGTAAATGGTATCCAGCTGCTCAGGTGATCCTGCCATACGAGTTTAGTTCTGGCCCAAATGAATTTGGCTTTTCTTGACCTAAGGCAGGAGATGTGTTCCTTCCCCCAGAGACAGATTGGCAGAGTGTTCTTGTGCAGGCTAGGAAAAGAAATATATCTTTGTTTAATTTAGTGTGACTTGATTGTTAACTCAATTGCAGGTCAGCAGCATACCCAGGAAAGTAATATAAATCTTTTCCTCTGCCATGTGGGGGAGAAAACAGATGGACACTAGAGTATATTAATGTTCATTCTCCTTGGGAATCAATAGGAATCTATATTTTATAAATGGGTCTACTAAACACAAGAGAAAATTCATGAAGCAGAGATAGAAAGAGGGAGAGAATGAAAAGCCAGCTAATTCCTTTCAAACAACTGATTATTATCAGCATCCTTGAGACATATGTCCATTGAAGGCCTGGTACAGCAGAAGGCAATGCTGCTGCATTTATTTTCTCCAGGACTGATTGCATTAGCTATGCAGAGATCAGGCCTGATCCTGTTATTTCTGGAGTGCCCTCAGCTCTAAGTGACATTTATCACCTCTAGGTACAAAGCTTCTCTTATTCAGCACCGATTAATAACAATGGGAGTTGTCACTGACTTCAGCAAGGACTGGCTCATGTCTGTGATGTTAATAAGCAATTACATGTAGTGAAAATAGATACATGGAAAAAGGAGCTTGGGATAGAAAAGACCCCTTTCAGAGAAGAGAACAGGAAGGATGGAGGTAATATAGATGGGAATGAGTTTTGGTGGGAATAGGACTTAAAAAGCAGAGGTGCAAGAGGGCTCCCTCTGCAGAGCTCTCTACAGGAGGCAGTTGCATGGAACCTTATTTTCTTCCTCCCTTCCCCAAGATGCACACTCAGACAGATCTCACTCCATCACTTACGCTCCTCTCAGTTCTCAGGATTTAAAAAAAAAAAAAATAAAAAAAAAATCATTGTGCTTAAAACTGTAGCTCGATTTCCATAAAAAATAGAATTAGAGAATGATAGAAATGAGAAATATTAGCCCATAACACCACATGCTTCATCAAAAACCCAGCCTTGCAAAATGACAGCAGACATCAGTACTTGCCAAAATACCAGCTTTATTGATAGATGTGGGGAGAGAAATGCACTACTACAAATTTCAATTATGGATAAACCATGCAGCTTATGGAGAGAGCTGCTGTCTTTCATTCTCAGTGGCAGAAACTCCATAGTGTTCAGAGCTGTGGCGAGGCACTGAAGATTATTAGAAAATAATGCATTGGTTCTGTATGCATATCCCATCTTTATGGTGGTTGTGTTTGTACAACTCCCCCATGGAGTTCAGTCCTGGCTGGCAAAGTTGAATGGGAATGGGGGTGAATGTGCTGCTGGGAATTTCCTGGCTCCACTGGGATCAGATTGCTGCTTTCTATACCTGAATTGTGATGCTCTGGGCAGCACAGTTGGGGTGTCATGAGGACAGCCTGAAAGGGCACACAAGAGGTGATCTGCAGGGTCTTGGGCTGCCATGTGCACTGAGAGATTTGGCGATGTGAAACTGGATCTGGCTGATTTTTGTCAGCTTGTTTTAAAGGCAGGAGCAGCAGCTTCTCAAGCCTTCCAGCTGGTTTTGTGTGCCTGGCAAGAGCTGCTATCTCTAAAATGCTGCAGATTTCAGAACAACTGGCAGGGCAATGGAAGGCTCAGTTTCACCTTCTCAATGGTTACTGGGCTAGGGATGTGTTTTCCCACCACAATACAGATTCCTTGGCTTTACAGCATGATGGGAACATTTGTTAGGCTGAATTCTGCAGTGCATTTGCAGCACTTCTGCTGTGGATTGCTGGAACAATCCATTGCCACATGTATGATGATGGGTTTAATCAGGAAGGGGACGTATTTACATTGCCTTCCAGTGTAGCCTATTAGCAGTTCTGTCTAATTAGAGTCCACGGTGGTCGCATGTGAAGAATCCAACGTATCCTCCTACCTCTGTTAGAAAGTTTGCAGAGACAAATGATCCCGTTCTCTCCGTGCATCAGTTTATTCATCTGTATAATGGCATTATTAAACCCACTATGGAGGACGATGACAAAGATGAATCGGGCAGAACTCCTGCCTGCACCACGGAGGTGACGCAGGGAAAAAGTTGGCAACACTTTGTGGAAATCCTGGCAGGATCCGAGCCACAGGGCACTGTGGTTGTGACCCAACTTGTCACAGAGACAGGGGAGGAGGAGCAAAAGGTGCTGAACTGCTGCTGCTGGAGCAAAGTTTGGGAAGCTTTGGTCTTCATTAGAGGCTCTCATTGATGGGAACCGGTGATCACTGAGCTACCACGAAAATCTCTTAAAAGGGTCCAAGTCTTTAATCATTATCCTGAAACCAGAAAGCAGCTCCAGACACACACAGCCTCACTGAGAGGCTGGGCAAGACAAGACTGAAGGGTAATTCAGAAATTCACTCAAATTCCCTGCTCCACTGAGCAGCCTGACAGCTCTGCCCACCGCAGTAACATTTCTATTCAAACTGGCTTTGGTGCTGGAGCTATAAATATCCTTGCAATATTTCCTGCTTCAGAACATAAAGACAGCTTTACAGGGCTGATAAAATAGAAATTACTTTCTCTCTGAAGTCTTGCTGGAATTTTAATGTCTGTTTGGCAATAAAGCAGCTCCTGCACAATTCGATTTGAGGGAAGGAAAACAAACGGGCTCATTTAGTTACAGTAACGACTCCTCTTGTGGTGCTGGCCACAGCCAAACCTGTGGTTGCAGGCCTGTTAAAGCTTGTAGTGGTGAGCACATTGATGATTTTTATAGTAATACACTTTTTTTTTAATCCTTTATATATAGAACACTGGTTAATTACAGGTATGAAAAAAACAAGAAAGGAAAAGGTCATTAAAGTTTACAACCTTTAACAGTGTTTCTGCAAAAATTCCTTGTCACAGCTGTAAAGAGAGGACATGGATTAAAAATCATTCTGCAGTTGTAAAGAAAAATTGCAACTACTGGGCTCGTCGGTGTTGCCTTTAATTATTCTATAAATGTCTCGTTAGCTCCTTCAAAGGAAAGGAAAAGCTCATTTTCTACAGAGTTCCCTTTGCGTTTGGTGGCTGCAGACACCCAGATCTCTGTTTTGCCCCTCCCTGGCCCCAGCAGGAAGCTGGAAGATGGTGGAAAAGATACAAATTAGTTGCAAATGAGGTGAAATTTGGGCTGAAGTGGAGAAGGTGGGGTGCACAGGAACAGTTCCCAAAAGAGAAAGTTTGTTTGTTTGGGGCAATTAGTTTTCTGGCCTGTGAAAAGTCCAAGACACTTCCAGGGCTATAGAAATAAAAGCTACTTAGGGTCTTTAAAAAAGATACAAAGTGTGTTTCTTTCCATGAAAGTAGCTCCAAAATTAATGGAAGACTCAAGGGTTTGGTTTCAATGACAAAGCAGCATCAGCAGATCAGCTCTGTGGGACTTCAGGGCCATAAATTACAAATGTTATTTATACACAATTTCTTTTAAGACTCTGAATCCCTAGTGCAGGAATGAATACTGATTTCTAGGTATCAGGAAAGAATAATCCCTGTATATATATATTTTTTTTTTTCTTTAAATTTCAAGATGGAATGTGTTATGATGGCTTCTGCAGCTTTAGAGTAAAGTTACATCAGGCACTGACTACAGAATTGTTTTTCTTGTGCTAAAAGTTGTAGCATCAAGTCGTGGGGAAAAAATTAACAATTTAACAAACATGTTGAGCAGACTTGTTATTGAAGCATCTTTACTGAAACCCAACTCAATTGGTTATGGAAAGAACAATATAAATCACAATTCTGTGCAAAAGGCTCTTTGTATGTAAGTGGCTTGCTGGCTGGGATGCCTTGTAGATACAACACAGGTAGATGGGGTTTGCTCTGGGATGCTTTAAGCAATCAAAACGGTTATTGAACCCTGAAGAAGGCATTTTTGTATTGAAGAAATATCAAGAAAAATCTGTCAGGTGTTATCTTACACAGGAAAAAATCTTGTATTCTAGAAGATCAATTAGACTAATAGATTTCTTTGGAGTAGCTTCCCTGCTTCAGCATTAGTGGGCTGCTTCCTAAGTCCCATAAACATTAACTAAAACCAGCCAGATGGCTGTAAGTAGATGGAAATTTCAAATTTTTACTAGGGGGCACCTGAACCTCCACTGGAAAATGCTTACCAGTAAGGGTGATGACATACAAATCTCTGATGGAGAGGAGAAAACAGCTGCTGAAAGTTTCCTTTCCAAGGTCACCCCAAAATAATGCCAGAATCTGACCCTAGCTTGATAAATCCAGGCATGTCTGAACATTATAGTAAACCTTAAAAAGAGGACAAATACAATGCACCTGTCCTTAAAATGGGTGCTGCTCATGTCCTGGCAAGCAGCTGCAGCACAGAACCTGGGCTTGGGGGCTCAGGGTACAGTAACTACCCAGGGAGCAGAACTGAGTCCTGATTTTTCTGCCAGTTCTGCTTAATATGGATGTTCAGGGCTATCCAACCAAAATTGCATTTAGATTACATTACATTATATAGTAAGTGGCAAATCATCACTGCTGCTTTTGACATTCAGTGTAATAACATTAACCATGATGAATTTCCCTTTACTATTCATGTGTCCTCCATACATTATTTCAGCTGAATTCCTTTGTAATGCAGCATTAATTAATGTCTGCTCCTTATTGAATCTTCCCCGTTTCTACCTTCCATCCCACTTCTTAATTCCTGAAGACTTGCACATAGGAATGCTGTAGAGGCTGTCAGTGGTGCCAGGCAATCTCCATGGGATGTAAGGAGTCAAATGACATTTTAGTTGCCAGTTGCCTCCCTCTCAGGCTTCTCTGCTACAAATGCTCTTTCCTCCAGGGTTAGCAGTAATCCTGTGCTTGCTGCAGGAGCTGTGGATGTTTTCCAGAGCAGTGGCAAGCAGGGGAGTGACCGTGCAGATGATAGTGATTCCTTATTAATTCCCTCTCCATGACCTTCCCAGTTCAGCTCCTCCTTTGTGTGTGTGTGTGTCCCCCTGAGCCATGGGCTGCAAAGAACAATTCTGCCTGAAATGAAGTCCCAGGGCCAGCTGAAACAATTTCCCAGGCTCAGTTTTTGGATGAGTATCCCCACACAGAAATGCTGTAGAGGGAACAGAAGAGCTCATGTGAGGCTCTGCAATGAGCAGGAAAACCTCCCTGCCTGGTGGCCTTGGAGGCTGTTACCAAAGCACAAAGGATAAATTTCTTTCCTGCAGTGCAAAGCCATGAAAACCAAAGCACAGTGGATTGAAGTTCCCCTTCCCACCTGTGTTGTCTGCAAGCATGTTGAATTGAACTTAATTTACTGCATTTAATGAGTTCTTGGTCCTCTGACCTGTCCCACACAAGACTTCATCCATCTGTTAGGCAGGGCCACAGCTCCTGTCACCCTGTCTGCTGCTCTGGGAATCCCACCTCTGGACTTCATATTTCTGTCGTGTTATCCAGCCTTGAAGGACCTCTGCAGTCATTCTAGAGTGATGTATGGTGGCAGCTGTGCTCCAGAAAAGAGCCATTTTCTCCCAGGGTCTGATCTCTTACAGGGCTTGTAAGAAGCTCAGAGCTCCCGACAGAGAGGAGAGGGTTTTCTGTCCTGAGAAACAAACAACAGATGCCTTACAGCAACCAGAGTGCAAGAGTTAAACCATGCAAATGGCTCTAATAAGCATAATTTAAACCCATGCTTTTCTTTTTCTGGCAGTTTCATATTCTGTGTTTTATATTCCAATTTTCCACCTTTTAGTCTTGCTTCTTTCTTTTCCTGCTGCAAACCCCTATCTCAAATGGGAGGGCAATTACTAAGCAAGCATGTAGTTCTTTAATTGAAACACTTATAGGTGTACAGTTAAAAACTATAAAGACTGTTATGGAATTGCAATGCCTTAATAGGCTCTTGTGTATGTACATTGTAATCTAATTCTGTACTCTTTCAGCATTGCTGGGGGAAGCTCTTAATTTATGGTTACAATGAGCAATAAAGCAATAATAGTAATCTAAAGGTGCAATATCCCTTGTTTAGGGGGCATTTATGTTTACGTATTAAAACCATAAATATATCAAGATGCTGCAGAGCTGATCTATGTAAAATGAGAGATAAGATCTCTCCCCTTTAAAATGTGCTTTTTTTTCAGCTGAAAAGCAGGCACGTGCCCGTGGCTAACATGAAATCCAAAGGGTCAGGGTGAGTGGCCAGCAGAGGCTGCTACAGAAACTTGATGACAATGTCACTGAGCACCTTCCCAGGCCCCCAGTCCATTTGGTTACTGTGTGTGCAAGGCAGGAAAGCAAGAAGTAATCTTATTTTAGTAATTTGCCTGGTTGATGTGTTTTGCTAGCCACCAAACTGAGATTTCTTGGAATATCTCACCTAAGTAATATTTTTCATCCAAGGCCCTTGCAGTTTAATTCCCTTACCCCATTGAAATCAAAGAGATCTGGGCACCTTCCTCTCCTGCTCTTCTCTGGGTCTCCCTGCTGCAGGATTTGGGTGTCAAACAGTTTATGAACATTGGCTGTGGAGAGGCAGGGATTTACCTGCACAGGTACTAAATCCCTTCCTCTTTGATTCCTTTGAACTGAGGCTGAACTGCTGTGGCTGTGGATCTGGAATTCTGCCTTGGAAGCCAGAAAGATTTCCTGGGACGCTGGCTTGACAGACTTAGCAAAAGCACTTCTCTTTAAACAAGTTGGAATGAGAAAGGGTGACAGGCAGGGCTAATTACCTTGTCTGAGCCAGGTCTCTGGGTAGACACAGTGACATTTCAGAAATCCAGATGGCTTTGTTGTGTTATGATTGGGAAGAGAATGGAGGGCAGAGCCCCTGACATCACACCACAAAGGATCTCTGGGCAGAGCTGGTGTCCTTGGCAGACCTGCCTTGGGTCCCTGAACCTGTCTTGTCCCTCAAAGACCTCGTGCTGGAGAGGCCTCTGCCTGTGGACAGGGAGGGATTTTAAATTGTTGGTTCTGTTCTGGGCACAGCACAGGGGGTGGCTTGGTTTGACCAAGAGTTTAGAAGTGCTGAAACTGACCTGAACTGCCCCAAAGCCCTGCTCTGCAGAGAGGGAGGGAGGAACCCTTGGGATGGATATTGGAAGAAAATAACAGTAGACAGCAAAGTGCTCTGGATTCTTGTCCAGAAGCTCAGTTTGTGAGTGGGAATGGATTTGTTGCAGGTAGAACTGTGCTAGCAGGGAGCTCAGCTGCTGTCCCTGTGAGGGATGCAAGCACCTAAGCTCTTATCTCCTAGAGACTGTCAGCTAACTATCTGTGTTTGTGTTCACATCCTTGTAAAGTAGATTTAATAACATGTGCTTATTTCCAGGAAAGGGGGTGTAAGTACAGACTGAGGTAATATTCAAGCAGCATTTTCAGACCCTCTAGAGCAAAACCATTTAGGAGCAAATCTCTCTACAGTCATTTTTCTTTTCCTTCCCCTGTTTCCTGGCACAAGCTTTTCTGGTGATGCTGTAAGTTGTCCCAGGAATCGAGTGTTCAACTGGAACTTACAAGCTGCAGTACAAAAAGGTCCAAAGAAAACAGAGCACTTAAATCCATGGAAAAATGCATATAACTTTCTAATAACTTTGTGGCACCACTCTATTGTTTTCCCATTTTCTTGCTGTAATGCAGAATCTGTGATCTGTGTCACTTCTTCCTTGGAGAGGGTGGTGGGAGCAGAAGCCCCCATGCCTCCCTCCCAGCTCATGC
Source organism: Florisuga fusca (assembly GCA_038090715.1). NCBI lineage: Eukaryota > Metazoa > Chordata > Aves > Apodiformes > Trochilidae > Florisuga > Florisuga fusca. Next base: position 2,713,140 of record JAAWXA010000047.1, on the reverse strand, counting down.
CTACCCAGACCCATAATTTTATCAGCAACCAGCTGCTTGGCACAAGCCTTGCCAACTCAGCAACTTTGTCTGCTCTTCCCTTGAGGAAACCATTCACCTTATCACCACAGAGAGACAGGGGGGAAAAAATTCCATCTGTTACAGCTCAGAGCTAGAAGCTTCGTAATTGCCCGGGTACACCGGCTGCATAGCAAATGTTTTTTGTTTTAGGAAGCACTTGGGGAGCATTCGCTTTCCTTTTATTGTTGTTCTCTCCCTTGCAAGTGACTGTATTTAATCTCCTCTGGGACACAACGCCAGGGATTTCTGAGCAGATTTGTAGTTTAACAGTGCCAGGGAGGTGTTTGAAAACCCCAAAGACATCCTGGAAAACGTGTGAGGTCCCTGTGCTGGGTCTGCCTTGGAGGGGGAAACTCTGGCTCCATCCTCACACCCCCAAATGAGAGGGCAAAGCTCTTTTGTGAAGCCTTTTTTTCACTCTGTCTAAACCCAGATTTGCAAGCCCTAGTGGGAGGTGGGCAGGGGCTTGGCTCTGTGCAGTCTTTCTCAGGGTTTTGCTGCAGGTTCTGAGGGTAACTGCTGGGGCTCATCTGGCTGCTTCCAAGATGCTCTCGGGTGATTAGACCAAGACACTCATTCCTCTGAGCCACGGCATGATACAGATATATTCATGAAGGGCCTTGAGGGTCTCCACCCTGTCTCTGAAACCTGGAGGATGCCTCATCCCCTGGGACAGGCTCTTGCTTTGTCAGAAGGTGCGAGACGGATCCGTGGTTGGAAAAACATGCCTCGAGGTGACAGCTTCTGGAGATCAATCTGATTAGTTTATCAAAGGGAAGATTAGAAAGCAACCTGATCGTTGCTGCTGTTTAAATATGTTCACAGGGAGAATGTATGAGGTACAAAGTATTTTTTTTAATCAAGTGGAGAAAGGTGTGACAGAAGGAAATGTCTGGAAGATTTCTTAAAATTATTGAAATGGTTAATTGAGAAAAAAAATGCAGCAGCTTGGTTAAAATCTTGGAGCATCACACTTAGAATATCTCCTAAAGATGGTTTACAAAGAATAAATTTTGCAGGAGTCCTGGTGAAGAGGATTTGTCCCAAATGCCTTCAGCCTCTCTGCTGCCGGGTTTCAGTTCTCGTGCTGTATTCAGCCCCCGAATTGAATCCCGAGCAGTTCCGCATTATTTGTTTTTACTGCTGCCAAAAGGGAAAAAAAGTCATAGAATAAACAGTGGGATGTTTGCAACATTCTTGCATTAGGCAGATTGAATAAACTGGCTCGCAGCTGATTGTTTTCCTTCAGATCAGTCAGTGCCATTGCATTTTTATTTATTTGATTTTATGTATGTGCTTCTGGGGCTTTTGTCAGGGATTTTTTCTCCTGACTTCTGGGGAGGGAGGTGGGATACAACCAGCTCTACCTTGCTTAACCAGTGCTGAGTTTACAGAATACTGATTCTTGGGATAACAAAAAGAAAAGGATGAATGAGGTTTACTACTCTGTGAACTCTGTTCTCTCCCCTCCTGATGCCAAGGCAAATCACCACGCCAGAAGCAGGAGAGGGATGTGGAGGTGACATGGGGAAGGGAGGTGACATCTGGGCAGCAGGATGAGGTGATGGGGACCCCCTTGGACCCCTCTCTCCCAGCCCATGGGGACCTGGGTTGGGTTGCAGCTCGGGGGTGAGGGCTGGCAGAGGAGCTGGCTGTGCAGTTCAGTACTTTTCAAGACTCCATCTTGTGCCCACTGACAGAAGAAGCAAGTTTGTGTGAAGCTGAGCACTGCCAGATCCTGGTTCCCCATCCACAGATCCAGAATTGGATGGTTTTTATTTTTTCCCCCCCTCTGTCAGGCCTCCAGTTTGCTACCCAAAGTAATAAGATCAAACCCAAGTGCCTGCAGCCCTCCTGCCTCCACCCGGTGCAGCCGTCGTGTTGCTCAGAGTTTCAGCTTTTTGTTCCTTCCCCCTCAACGTGTCGTTGGCTTCTGGGGTGCAGGGGATGAACCAGGGCAGGCAGTGCACAGGCAGGGGTTGGGAACGTGGATGGTTGGCTTGGCATGGTATTGGCCAGGTTTAATTCCAAAACATCTTTCTCCCCAGTTTTCTTAAGGCTGGGGAAACTTGCTGGAGTTGGGGTGTAGCTGATCAGAAGGTGGATTAAAAAAAAAAAAAAAGTGGTGTGGGTTGGTTTTTTTTTCCCATGCTTCACAAATGCAAAGAGGTTGTGGTTATTTCCTTTAAGTGAGGCAAACTCGTTGTTGAACACTCATTAATTATTTACGATGTGCCACGGTTTGGTTGCCAAAAAAATATTTTTGGACATTGTTAACCAGAATATTTCTTTAACTGTCAGAGTTATCTTGCACACTGTGGTATTTTAATGAACATATGGCACTACATTAGCTAATGCAAACCCCTTTTTTTCTTAAACTAAACAAGTTGTTTTTCTGCTAGCTCCAGGAGATGCTATTTACATTGCATCCCACACTGCTCAGTGTTTGCACGGATGGAGCTTGGTCCTCTCCTGCATTCTGATCCAAGTGAGTTGTCTGTCTATAATGCTGCCATGGGCCTGGCTGGGGGGTTACTGGTTCTGAACCTGCAACCAGAGTCTGGCCCTAAACTCAATCAGTCTGAAGCTTGTAATGTGCACTCAGCTGATTTCCAGCTCTCAGCCAGTAGAGAGTGTTGGTCTCTGAAATCTCTTTAGGCATCACATTTTAATATGAGCATCTTCAAAGGATTTGACTTTTTTCCACCCCCCCCTGCCATAACACATTGTTTTAAAGCTGATCTCATAATTGTATTGATTTTTTTCCTTTTTTTTTTTTTTTTTTTGGTTCTCTGCGTCAAAGCACTTCTTTAATCAAAAGTAAATTATGTAAAGGCCATTAGGGTCAGGCCAGCAAGCAAAATGAAAAATGCAATACATCATTTATTTGTAAATGTCAGTGAAATCTGTAGATCAATATCTTTCCTGATGTGGATGATATTTATTACTTTCTATAAATCCTATGGCAGCTGCTGGGTTGGGGTGGTCCAGCAGAGTGTTGTGGGGCAGGGCCAGCTCTTGGGTCACCCTGGGGCACTTGTCTTGGTCTGGAGAAAGGCAGAAATGGGGTCCAGCACTGCTGTGTTTGTATTTTATCCTGTTGCTTTTTGTGCATGTGTAAGTGGGGGCCAAACCTTGAGTTTCCAGGTCTCTGCCCCCATTTCTGGCATCACATCCCCGAACCCAGACCCCAAATACCAACACCTGGAGCTGCGGGTCCTGCTGCAACCAGGCTGGGAAGAGAGGGACTTGGCTTTTAGGATTTTTAAACTCCATCTAGTGGCAAAAAAACTTGTTGTTTTCTGATGGTGAGAGAGCTGGTGGGGCTGGACCTGAGCTCCCCCAGGGAGGGACTAAGCTGCTCTGGGGTCAACTGGAAGCTTGACTGGAATTGCTCCCACGTGCATCTGGATGATGAGCTGGGAAGGGGCTGTCCCCAGAAGGGTTAAACCCAACCTGCTGAGGCTCTGCCTGAGTCCACGGTGTGATAAAGTGATTGTGCTTTAGGGCAGTTACTTGCTAGATGGTAGAGACTTTCCCTTGGTGTCCAGAGTATCTGCCCATCTTTTTATAGCCCCGTGTTGTCACGCTGGGGTCATGGGGGTATCTGAAGGCTGTAAAAGGAAATGAAGGAGGATATAACAGCAGATAGGATCTGAGCTCTGCTTTTGCTTTGAAATATTCAAAAGAAACCTTATGAGGGATGGGATTAAAATTGAGAGATTTTGCTGATCTTCTGCAGAAGAGAGGTTTAGGAAAAAACCCCAAACCTCTGGCTCCAGAGGAGTGCCCTGTCCTGCTGGGGCTCTGGGGTCTGCTGCTCTGCTTCATCCTCCTACCTTGGTGTAAAACCTGTCTGCTCCCTCCACTCCTACCTTGGTGTAAAACCTGTCTGCTCCTCAGTGCTGCTGCCAGGAGCACAGAGGGGTCCCTGGGGATGAGGATGCTCTGTCCCACAGCCCCCTGAGCAGTAATTGAGGGGGTTGGTTAATGAAGGCAGAGGCAGGAGGGCTGCTCTAATTAGAATCTGGAAATGTGTGAAGTGGGAGGAGAGCTTGGCAGGGGGCAGGATGCTGGTGCAGAGCTGGTCTGGCTCCTTCCCTCGGGGGTAACCCTGGTGAGAGGATGGCAGAAAGGGCAATGCTGGGGTGAAGCTCTGGTTTCAGGCTCTGGGCTCTGGTTTGGAGAAGGACTCTTTCCTCTGCTTGGGTCCAGACCTGGGCCCAAGGAGTCTGAGTTTCACGTGAGGTTCTCAGCATGGAGAAGCACAGACTGCCTTGGGGTGGCCCTGGCCAAAGAGTAAGGGAGGTTGTTCAGGGTAGCAGCTTCCCACTCCAGGACATTCCCTTCCAAGTAAGAAATATTCCCCTGAAACAGCTCATGGGGGTTGGGAGAACTGCCTCAAATTCTTCATCTTCAGGTGCTTCCAAGAGTCCAGCCATCCAAACCGAGGTGGCCTCTAAGTATGAGAAAATCCCTTACCAGCATGGTGGGAAATGGTGTGTGGATATTCTGAGGTGGAAGAACAACTTTACATTACATTGAGGAAATCATGATGTGAGTTATCTGTGTATTTATTAGTCATTCTTCCAGTCAACAGATTTAGATCAGTGGGACAGCCACAAACCACAGCTGTAAGTTTTATAGTTCTGGTGTAAGAGTCTTGTGGGTTCAGAGAAAAATTTCTCTAAAGCTATTGCCTACCCTGCTGAACTAGAAAAGAGGAAGGAAAGAGGGTTAAAAGCCTGAAACTACAATTTCACTTAGGATAAAGCATCAAAAGCTTCTATAAAGTTATCATTTAGAATAAAAAAAAAAAAAAAATATTTGAGAACAGCTTGGCCTGGAACAATGTTTCAGGCATGGCTAGCTGTTAAAAATAAGCTAATTCAGAAGAGGCACATTTAAATAAATATAATGCAAAGACATAATGGCACAGATAATAGTTTTGAATGGGGAATTTTAATGACTTTGAGGGCATCTTACAGGGCAATTAATACAGATGAAAATGCTGTTCTATTCAACTGATGGAAAGAAAGGAAAATAAAATACAGCAGTCAGAAAGAAAAAGGGAGATGGTTGTGACTGGTAAAAATAGGGTTTGATTTTCTTTTCAATAGGATCACTGCTTACAAACATAATAAAAGGAAAAATAAGCATGTCAGGTTCTATAATGTGGCTTGTAAAATCCCAAATGATTAGTTTCTAAAGAGGGCAATTAGGCTGCTTTTGCATATGCATGTGACTTCTGTGGAATGGGGCTTTCTCTGCTCCCTTCTTCTCTCCCTCTTTATCAACAGTCTAAAAATACCTCTCCCTCCCCCCCAGAACTCCAGCATCATCCTGCTAAATTGGTGAAGGGGGAATCTCGGGCCTGGGCTTCCTTCAGAAATGATGAGGGAGCAAAAAATATCTGTCTGAGGAGGCACAGGCTCTGCCTCAGGACAGATCAGGATCAGAGCCCAGGATCTGGAGCTTCCCTGCCCATCTGCACAGGGGGAGAGCTGCCCCGTCCTTGAGCCAGAGCCCCTCCTGGTCTGTAGCTGCGTTTTATAAATGTATAAATAAATATGACATATGCTAACAGATGGTTCATTAGCCAGTTGTTATGGCAATCAGCATTTCAGCCAATTAAAATCTTTTTTTCATAGCTTTAAAAATGTCAATGATCGGAATGTTTGAATGCCCAGAGAACAAACAGATTGACTGTAGCATGGCACTAAACCAAAGGTGCTTTCTGCAAGTTTGTACAGGGAGGATGAGAAAGAAATAGGGTGAGATTTTAAAATCCTTTGTGCTGAAGTCAAAGGGTGCTGGCCCTGGTATATTAATTAATGGGAGAAGTTGTTGGGCATCTTGCATCTTGTCACTCAACTTGCCCCGAGCTTTGAGCGATCACCTGGGGAGGCAGGAGCTCCAGCTGGTGTGTGGGGCTCTCCCTGGGTGTCTGTGCCCTCAGGAGCCAGATGGAAGGGCTCTGAGTTCAGTACCCATGGGCAGGGACAAACTTCTGCCCCATGTGCACTGCAGTCCCTTGTTTTGTAGCCTGACCAGAATGACAGATTTTGGCATCTGTCAGAAAGGCTGCTGCCCCCAGCCAGCCCCTGCTGGAGGGATGCTGAGCCCCCAGGATGGGCTCAGAGTGGCCAGGGGTGATGAGAATCTAAAGGAATTTAACTGGGTTGTGATACCTAATGATAGTGGAGCACAGGGAAAGAATAGAAGTTACACTTTGTTATGGCTCCTGGCCCTGCTCTGGGTTGTGTGCAGTTTGAATAGCAAATAATGCTCTGTAGGTCTTCAGTTCCTGTGAAACCACCTTTTTTCTGGGCTTGTTAAACACCTCTGTGCTGTCAGCTCTCTGCCTCTCCAGCCTGGCACCTCTGTACAGAAATAAAACAATTCCATGGGAAGATGAGAGCTTTCCATCCCGAGTTAGTGTGTGCAGCAGGATGCTCCCAGAGAGCATCCCTGACCTGGAGCCAGGATCAGAGCTGCCCATAACATCTAGGTATGGGATGCTGAAGGTAAAATGTTTCATATCTCTTGCTCCCAGGGGGCAGGACAGGGCTTTTGTCCCTCTCTGCCACTGGATGGGGTTTCTGGCTGCTGTGGGAGTCAGCAGAGAGCAGATTTGATGAGTCACAGCCTGCACAGGGCTGCTCCTCCTGTTCTCATCTGTGATGTCTTTTGCAACCGTTTAGAGGAGCAAAAAATAGCTCCCAGAGACAATCAGAAGAGATTATTTTAATGAGAGCTCAAAAATGAGAAACAAATGGCTCAAATTGAGCCTTTAAACATTTCTACGTACGTCTGCAGGGAGCTGTGGGATGCCTGAATCAGCAGGTCTGCAGCGGGAGACGGCTGCTGTCAGGAGCTCAGGGCCCAACCTCCTGTTTTGTTTTGGTTTGGTTTGGTTTTTTTTTCCCAGTAGCTAAAACTGAACATCCCAAGTGAAAGCTGTGTGCTATCTGCAGCTTCATTTTCTGCTTGTAATTGTCTTTTATCTGCTGGAGTCGGCAGTGCCCAGCTTACATCTGTTCCTCATTCACTCTGTGAACGCCAGAGAGGGAAGCAGCCCCTTTCCCTCCAGCCTGGATAGACACAAGGAAAAGCTGATAATCTGTCAAAGCTCCTTCCTTCCCCTTTAGATTGTGCCCACCTTTCTGATGACCAAAGGATGTTTGCTTACTAATTAGTTCTGATTCTTTTTCTCCCTGCTGTAAATACAAAGTACACTTTTGGTTGCTGGACTCTAGGTAAAGGTTAGGTCAGAACTGCAACATATTCCTGAGTCTGGGGGAAGGTTGTTTGTTTCAGTAGGGAAAGGAGAGCCCCCAGCATCCCCTGATCTTGTCCTACACCTGTGTGCCCCTAATGTCAACACTGCAGCTGAGGTAGAAGTTTTAAAAACCATTCTGGCACAACTGTATCTGTCTTATCCCGAGAACTCCCTATGACTGATAAATATATTTTCCCTTTTATTTCTTACATCACTTTGAGTTTGGGATGGTGGTTCTGAAAGCTTTCAGGCTGCTTCTGCATCAGCATAAAAATATCACGAGTACTTGTTTAAACATCAGAAAGGTATTAGCTCAGTTTTGCACTTCAGTGCTACCAAGAGTTTTTAGGCCCATTGGACATGAATTTAATTTTCTTGCAGGCTGCAGAGAGAAGAAAAATCAGCCTCCCTGTCTTGGCATTAGCTGATTCTCCCTGTGTCAGCTCAAACATCACCTTCCTGGGGTTCCAGGCTCCTGGTGCAGGAAGATGGGAGCTGAAATCCTGAGCACCCAGGCACCCTGAAGGCTCTGCCCAGGGATGCTGTGTGCTCTTGTCCCCATATTGCACATCTGCCCTGTGGTCCCCTCAGAAGGGGAAAAGCTTCAGGAGGAGGAAAACACCTGCAGCAGGTCAGGGGGATGCTGACAGGGACAGTTCAGGGGTTACAATGGCAAAGTAGTTCAGCCCCTGCTCACCACCCCCATGCTGCCTGTGGCAGGCAGAAAATCCCATCTCACTTCTTTAGCATTAGGTCTAAATGCATAAAATCAGATTGCCAGTGTTTAACAGTGATGTATTTGATCAATATTTATAAGAGTAGACAAACTTTTGTGCTGTGTCTTGTTTGTTACCCCATTGCTGGCCCGGATGCCCCAGCACTTGTGTGCACAAGTGATGTGAGACTGGAGGTGTCAGGACATCAGCTCCCTTTTTTCAAGGATACAGGAATGTCAATAGTCCTTGTCACACATGGGGGAAAAATTGCCTTCTAGTGGTCAATAGTAATAACCAGGCTGCTCAGACTTCCATGAATAAGATATCTACAATCTTTGGCCTATGAATTATGCACAGCCCTGTGACAGCTGGGAGGCAGGGAACCCTCCCAGTCCCCCTCTCCCAGTTACTTTCCCTCCCAGTTCCTCTTTCTGATGCTGGTTCCAGCTCTTGCTGGTGCTGGCTGTGGTGCCTCTGCTTGGTCCCTGCCCTCCCCCTGAGCTGGGCTGGCTGCAGGGGTTTGTGCCCATCACCTTGTGCCCATCACCTTGTGCCCATCACCTTGTGCCCATCACCTTGTGCCCATCACCTTGTGCCCATCTCGGCTTTGCTTCAGGGCAGATGCTGAGCCAGACAGGAGGCTCCCAGCAGTGCTCTCTGTGTGCTCCTGGGGCTGTGTTTGAGCTCTACCAACAAGGGCCTCTGGAAAACATGAGCTCTTTGGGCCAGTGGTGACCGTGGTGACAGCAATATTTCTGTTGGTAAAGGCTTCAGGTAGTAATCATAATAAAGATGTGCAACATTTTGCTCATTTTCTACATTTTAATGTGCTCTTGAAGTCTTCCTTTCTGCTTCCTTTTTGCCCACAAACTGAAGTTTAGGGCCGCAGAAGCACTTTTTTTTTTTTTTTTTTTAAGGAATTTCCAACTCTGACTGTCCAAGCAGCTCTCGTGAAAATGTGTTTTGGGAGCACTTAGAGCCCAGATTTAGGGACTGTGCTGGGGTCATGCTAAGCCTCAGCAGAGCATCCAAAAATCTGGAAGCAGAGCAGTGTGTGGTGTTAAAAACAAAGAGGCAAAAGGCCCAGTGCAACCTGCACCTTCCCCCATCCCACTGCTGCTGGGAGGATGAGGGGTGGGATACACATAAATTCCCAGAAGATGTGAGCTCCTCTGGGCTGGGGAGGCTTGGAGGCAGGATCCTTGGATTCATGGGCTGAAATCCTCAGTGCTTGGAGGAGGGTTGGGGGGGAAGGGGAATGCTCTCCCTGCAGCCCTGCCTGGGTGCATGTCCCTGGGGCACAGTCACATCCCTGCTTCTCCCTGCCTGCCCCAGGTGGGAGCTCTCACCTCTGTGCCTCTCTCAGATGCTTGCCCCTGTGGAAAGGAGCCTACAAAATGCTGTGAAGGTGGAAAGCCCAGAACTTTTGTCTTTTAAAAGTAGGACACTTTTGACATAGATACAAGTTATTCACAAAGAAAGGCACCAAACTATCGTTTTATCTCCATGCCAAATGATAATCCTCTTCCCAGCTCCCTGGGGTTCTACTGAAGGTATTTGATTTTTTTTTTTTTTTTTCCTCTGTCCCTTCCTTTTAAAACCCATTTCATTATCAAATGGCATTAGGGGAACTGATCTGTAATGAGGAAGCTGGCAGAAGTCCCAGAGTGATCAGAGGGGCTGAGATTCAGGGAGGTTAAGCTACTCCTAAAAAAAAAAAGTAAGAAATTAATTAAAAATCATTAAACCTTTGTGTCTGCCATTTCACATGCTACTGACTTGACTGCAGCCAAACCCTAGGGTGCCATGGGATGAGGAGGGTGTGCTGGGTGCAGGGCTGGTCTGGCCACAGAGATTTCCCTGCTGCTCCAGTTGGCTGTGTGTGTGTGTGGTGGTCCTCTTAGGTGGGATGGAGCTTTTATGCCTGATGCTGGCAGTTTTCTGAGCTGACCACGGGACAGGGATTTAATCTTTGTGAACTTGAATTTATAGCTGCCAAAAGACATTTTTGTCATTTTTCTCTACGGTAGATGCAGACATGGCCCCCAACTTGCCTTGCTCTCCCTGTGCACTTCAGTATTTCTGGTGCTGGTACTTCTGTTACTGAGGTGAATACTAACCCATAGGGTTGTTTATTTAGAGATGGGGTTTTGTAATTGCCTGAAGAACTGTCTTGTTCCATTTTACAAAGGGGACCAGTACATCCCAGGCTTTCAAAGTGACCCAGTGTGAACAGGGCTGCCTCAAACCTTCACAGCAATGGTGTGTACAGCCAGGGGTGGTTTCCTGCAAAACCCTCCAGCAAATTGCCTCCCTTGGTGCCCCCACAGAAACTGCAAAAACATTTGCATTTCTGAGGTCCTTACTGAGGAGAAATAATGAAAATCCCCAGAAACATTGTCACTCCTCAGCTGGCACTGGGGGTCCGGAGAGCTGCTGCTGCTGTCACAATATTTGACAATTTGTGCACCAGCAGTGACCCAAAGTTTGAGCTGTCACACATCCTTATCATGTTTAAGGGTGGCTGTTCCTCCACGGGCTGTGTCCTCCTTGGCCTGGCCACCTCACAGATGATTCAGCCCAATTTACTGGGAGGGGTTTGGCTGGGGAGAGGCCTTTACCCAGTTTCCATGGTGATCAAATTATTCTAGGGCAGGAGGTTAAAATCATCGAGGAGGACTCTCCAGTGGGTGGGTTTGTGTTTCCTCTGGCTGCTGCTGGTCCTGAGGAGGAGGAGACATCCCCAGCCTGGCATGGAGGTACTGGGAGCACCTTTAATTCCAGAGCTGGCTGGGTGTGAGGCCAGGGGGTGCTGCAAAAACTGCTCAGCCTCCCCAGCCAGGGATGTAGCATCTCCCCAGCAAACCCATGGACCTTTCCCCACTGGCTGGGTGAGCACAGGATGCATTCCCCAGGAGAGCAGGAGGTCAGCACATGGGATGTCCCATCCCAGCCACTCTCAGGAGAGATGCTCCAGAGGAGCACGGGAGAGGGGTGGTAGATTTCCACCAGCTAAGAGCTCACCCTAGTCTCTAAAGATTAGAAATTTGCTTATCCCTCAAAATAGATCTCTGCCTTTTATGTTTGTTTCCTTGGGGGCAGCCCCAGCTCTCCAGGCAGCTGCTGGGGGTCCCCATGGAGCTCTTTGCCTCCTGATGCTTCTGGATTTCCCATTTGTTCTACACTGGTGCTTGGAGATCCCAGTGCAGCACAATGTCCTTCCTCTTTAGTACTGCTCATTTCTTTATTTCAGAGGGGGGGAAAAGCCTTTGCTGTCTCCAGCCACTGGCAGGAATTACCCAGAGGAGAGCCAGGCCAGGGGCTGGTTGGGAACAAGGCATGAATGTCCCCACAGTGCCACCAGGCAAGAGGAAAGGTGTGTGGCTCTGCCTGCCCTGCTCACTGATTTCCAGAGGACTCTTTCCGAGGAGCAGTTCAGTATTCCATCAAGTCCATTTGTTGGATTTGCCAGGTCTGTGTCCTTCCCCTTTGGGCCCTAGGACCATTGATAAATGCTGTGAAGAGGTCTGCTGTAAAGAGCTGGAGTTCCTGCTTATTCTAATCAATAAAATATTGTTTATAGAAGCAGTCATGGCTCCCACAGCCCCAGTTAAAGCAGTTGTAAACTCTGCTTTTCAGGTGGCTGCTGGCAGTGCCCTGAGGGGTTTACAGACCTGGCTGGGGATGTAAATCAGGCTGGAGGGTTTGACTTTTGTAGCTCCTCTTTTTGCTGTTTCTTTAAAACACAAGTGGCTGTATATATCTGTATTTATTTTTTTTTTTTCCTGCTAGATTGTAGTCTTAAAAAGGAGGTGCAGAGGGTGGCTGGAGGTATTTTTGTGGTTAAACTCTATCAATGCTATCTGATATGCAGGGAAAATGAAAAAAGCAAAGGAAGTTTTGATAGATTCCCACTGTCTGGGTATCCAAGTGAAGTACCAGACCAACAGCACCATAACTGCATTTCATGATGTTCTTGTGATAGAAAATCAAACTGGGCAATGTTGCCATAAATGATTTCCTCCCACTGCCGGCATGTCAGGCTCCTTGTGCTTCTGGATTTCCTATCTCTTGGCCTCTCCATATCACAGCAGACTGGGATTCAGTGCATGTAGCAAGCCAGACCAAATCCCATATTCAAGTCTCAAAATATTAGCTCAGACCTTAGAGCAATATTTGATTTATGGAATACTAAAAGAATATAAATAATTTGTTCTTGTTTTCACAGGATTAGTTGCCAGATGCAAAGCTAGAAATAAGGGATAAAAGGTCTGTGCTTGCTGTAAGGCATAAAAAACCCTTTAATGATTTATTAATGTCAACAATTTAATTTTTCATATAGGCCATTGTTACAGATGTGTCTGTTTATTTCCTTACACAGTCAAAGGGCAGTGTTTGAAAAACAGTCAGAAGGATGTTTAAAAAGTGCCCAAGAACCTTTCAGTGAGCTTTGGCCTTCTGAGTTGTTTGAAGTGCTTTTGAGATCTCCAGTCTGTAAAGATGCTCTGAGCCTGGGGAGTCAGGTTAAGGAGTTGACACAATAAGTGCCAGGTTCCTGCAGGCTCTGCAGGGCAATGGACCCTCAGTGTTGGGGCAAAAAGGACCCGTTCTGGAGGCAGTGGACCTGAGTCTGGCATCTTTATCTTCTCTGGTGGTTTGTCCTTTGAACCCCAAGCAGGTCTGAAACCTTTAAATGTGAGGGGGCAGAGGGAGAGGGGAGCTCTTGGGTGCTCAGCACAGGGTGGGAGGTACAGGGCAAGACCTGAACTTTGTTTTACACGTGAGCTCTCTGGAGTGAAAACCTCACTCAAAAGAGAAACATCATCATAACCCCATCAGCCTGGTCCTCTACTACTGCTTAAGCCACAGAAACCTTATTAACCCTCAGCTAAGACACCACTGGGGTCTTAGTTCAGTGAGGAAAAGCTGCTTTGCTCCTAGTCAGGGATTTACATCTCTTGGTTCTGGGGAAAGGTACAACCCTCCTTTTTCTGGAGGTGATGGCATCTTCTACCTGCAGCTCCCCAGCCCCTGGGGCAGGCTCAGTGATGTCTTACCAGCATTTCTCTTCCACACTGTGCTACCTGCCCACCTCCTCCTGAGCAGGAATGCACGTTGCTTTGGGGAGAACAAAGCTTCAGCATCACCACTTTATTCAGATGTAATTCACTAAAAGTGTCCTGGGTCAGGAGATCAGCTGAAAATATGATTAACTCAGGGTGAGCTTAGCATAAGCACATGTGGAATTTCAGCTTGTGGCTAAGTGCTTGCCTGGGTTGGAACTTAACCTTTGGACTTGCCATTGCAATTGATAAAGAGGGGCCTCTAAAAGCCAATTGTGGGAGTGTGCTCCTGAACCTGGAATGAGAAATGCCAAAGGCTTTGCCAGGGACACTGTCCTGCAGACAGCAGTGGTGCTGAGCAGGTGACCCCAGGGATGCAACCAGTGGCTCTGAACCATCCAGCCTCTCAAACAAGTTCCCTAAAAATGAAGTGGCATAAAAATGACAGTGTGAGCTCTGTTTGTGGAACAGAAAGAGCAGATGGGCAAATAAATGAATTTATTGTCCGAAATCATGAGAACCCTGCAGGGTGTTTATGTCCAGATCTGCATTTCTTCTCTGGATTAATGGTGAAATTTCTCATAACAGGTTTCCCAAAGCATTATATTGTCAGCAATGCTGACTCAAGCATTATGTCTATGTTTGAAGGACATGTGTGCATGTTAACACTCACAAAATCTCTCTTGCTTTATTGAATGCAACAGATGTAACTGAAGCAAAAGAGCTCCAGAAGGAAAGTGGAGCTGTTGTCTCTCTGTCCACAGCCAAGCAGGAAATGTACATGAAACAGGGACAGAAACATTTTAGAAATAACTTGTATTTGCAAAACATTCAGTACCTGTGAAAAGCACATGGAAGAATTACAGTACAGAACAGCTTCATCTGACAACAAGACCTATTGAGGTGGGAATGCCTGGCTAAGGTGTTAAAAAGGGCAATATTCAAATGCAAAAGTCTTCCTTTCTAATAATGGCAAAACCCTGTCCCTTGAAGTCAGTACATTTAGGACAATTTTATAGCAGTGTTGTCTGGGAAAAAATGCCTATAAGAGCACAGATTCCTTTAATGCGAGTTGTCATCTAAATAATTCCCTATCATCGAGCAAAAAGGTAATTTTGAAGGAAAAAAAAAATAGCAGCTTAAAGTCTCAGATACAGTCACCCACAAAATTGCTTATGAATGTGCTATTAGTTTGAGCTAAAAGTTAATGGAGAAGCTGGCTGGCCTCAGGGGACTAATAAATAGGATACTAAGTCTTTCTGCTTCAGGGCAGTGTTTCAAAATTGGTCCAAGTCCACAGAGATTTGAAAGACGTTCTCATTTGATGCTTATTTGTTGGTCTAAGTGAGATAATGGATTGATGAGTTTCAGCCTGATTCCGAGTGAAAACCAGCTCCAGAATTATAATTGTTGCTATAAAAATGTTCAGAGGCCACAAACTGTGTCTGAATTTATAATTCCTCCACGTGGCACAAGTTTTGACCCCGGAGTGGGCACAAATTGAATATCCATGAATAATGGGTGAGCTGCATGCCCAGGGGCTGCTGGTGGACACGGGTACCTGCCTGAATGTGGCTGTAAGAATTTTCTGTCTCCAAAAGGCAAATTGTGGTGTGTGAAGGAGAGTTATCAGGCAGTGCAGGGAACATTCATTTTAGGTTGTTGTGGATATAGTAAAAACAAGAGCAATGGAGCAGGTGGTGGTTATCCCTGTGATCTGATAACATGGGAAATAAACATGTAAACTGTGATAGAAAAATAATAGTAGAGCTCTTGTAAGCCACCCTTAATACTGGTATAAAATGGGTGCCCATCTCACCAGCTGCTATATGAAGTGAGAAATTAAAGCAGGTTCCTTGCTGTATCTGACCCAGGGCTCTTCCTCCTCACATTGCTCTGATGCTTGGTCCTGCTTATGCTGTGATATCTCAGTTGGGCAGAAAGAGATGATCCAAACGCTGACCCTCTCTCCTCTCCTAGGAGTCTGTGACACCCAGTGCCTCCTGTGCTGCTGTTAGCTCAAAGGGATGTCACCAGGGCTGGCCCAGAGCACTGCCCTGAGAGACACAGTGACAAAAGGCAAACTTCATTTCTGATACTCATGATTCAGGGTCTGGAGATTTTCACTTGGGAGAAGAATAAATAATATGTCCAACAGACTCCTGGTCGTTTGCAGGGATGGAATTTGGTTGAAGGGGTGATGCTCTCTGAAAGCCACAACGGAGGGAGGGTGATCACCTCCCTCTGACACTGAGCAAGGACCTGAAAAATGCCAGGGAGGAAAAATACCTACAGTTGTCCTGCAAATTCACCCCCTGACTTCTTACCAGGGCAATAGAAACTCTTCAAGAAGAGGCAGAACTTGGTGGGTTTGTATGTGCAGTGCTCCTCCTCTGTGCAGTAATTTATCAATAATTCCATTGCTCAGAGGGCCTTAGAGTACAGGCTGTGGAGCTTTAGCACAAGCAGGAAAAAAAAAAAAGAAAGGATTAGATTAGAGGATTAGACGTTTATATGAATATGAATGGTCTTTGCAGCTACATCAGCTAGGAGAAAATTACACGGGGCTGATAATCTTCATGCTTCAGGGCATAAGCTGATCGTGAGAGCTGGTCAAATTATTTGTTGTGAGTCATTTATTTAAAGAATTTAGCCCTCTTCTGTTTGTGTGTGGATCATGAGTTATTAATACACTTCTTAGTCAGGACTGTTTGACAGCACTTTGCATGGCTAGGACTGAGCTGTAAATGGCTTATCATGGATATTCAGTCATTTCCTATCTTGGGTTTATTTTCTGGAAGTGAAGGTGAAGAGAAACCATCCCATGGGTAGCACTGAGCTATGAGATGGAGCCCAGTCCTTTCCACTCCTGCTTCTGTCTCTCCATCAGATGTCTCTTCTTTCTGCAATTAATAGTAAGCTGAAAAGTTGCTGCTGATTAGCATTAAAATATTCCTGATGTGCTCACCACGAACAAGCAATAAATTGATACAGACAAGCCAGAGCAAACAGTAAATAAGCAAATGTTGACTGCCTCTGGGGAAGTTCCAGGCTGAGACTGGTTTGAGGATTTAAATAGCAACATTTTCTTCTCCTGCTTCCTCCAGGTCCCTCCCTGGCAGGTGAAGCTCCCACCTGCACCAAGGGCTGTGTGGCTCCTGGCCTGGGGATGTCACCCTCTGCAGAGTGACAAGTCCCCAAATGGTGAAGCTCTGCAGCTGCCCCAAGCCCCCACCATGTCCAAAAAGCATGTGTGTGTGTTTATGGGGGTATTTGTGTCCCTCTCCTACCTTCCTCTGTTTCTGTGAGACTGCTCTGCCTTTGGCACACTTTCTGCCCTGCAGACACAGGAGGGACTGGAGCAAAAAGAGGGTTGAAGATCAATACAAATTAAAAGCCAATTAAAAAATGTGCGAGGGGCCAAAGCTCATTGGTGAAAATCCATTAGCCTCTGATTTATGGTTTTGTGACCCATGATTGCTTGCTGTGTGAGAGAAGTGATCACAGGGTCTCTTCTCTTCCTTGGGCTGCTTGTCCAACCACAGAAAAGTCTCATTTAAACTAAGTTGAATAAACCCCACGTGGCTCAGGTGCAATGGGAGGGTGATTCTTGTTGTTCAGCAGCAGAGGGAAGGTTGGCACTGCCAGGAGAGTCACTGGAAGCCTTGAGCCCCCAGTGGGTGGCAAAGAAGGAAAGAGAGGAGTGTCTCCCCTTGGGGATGCTGCAGCCCAGCCTGGCTTTATAGACACTGAGTTTTTAGGCTGGGATGATCCCAGCAGTGTTCTGGCAAACTCAGACACTCCTTGGTGGCTTGGATCTCCTCCTGTTGTATTCCTTGTCAGGTCAGTGCAGATGAACATGGTCAGTTGGGAGCCTCCTGTTCCCAGACCTCTGGAGACAGCTTCTGGACTGCTGGAGGGACTGTTTGGAAACCCTTTATAGCTATAAATTCCTTAGGGCATCTCTCTGCATCACTCAAGTATTTCCTCAGTATGTATTATAAGTCCATGTGTGGTTTTTTTGTTTTGTTTTGGGGTTTTTTTGTTGGTGTGGTTTTTTTGTTTTCGGTTTTTTTTTTTTAAATCAAGCTGGTTCCCCCCTAGTCTTTGATTAATAGCTCTGAAAAAAAAAAACCACAACAAACTATCATCACACTCCGGTTGTAAAGAAGTTTATGCAAGTGACAGTTTTCCTAACACGTCTGTGTAGACTTGCAAAATATTGTGGAGGAGAAACGTGTGTGTGACTCTGCAAACAGACGTGTTCAGCACCTCCCCTTTGTGAAGCCTGGCAGGATGGGACCTCTGGACCTGGCAATGGTTTTAACAAATGTCCCAATCCCTGCAAACTCCTTGGGGGTGTGAGGATGTCACAGGATGTTCCCTGGCCATTAGAATGCAGTTAGTGGGGATAATGCTGGTTTAGTGGGATGCCTTATCACTATTTTAATAACCTGAAGTGAAGAGTCACCTCATATTATCACTTCAATGGAGCCATTAAGCACTAAAGGCTGTCAAGAGCTGGATGCATCAGCAATGAGGAGGCAAACTTGGAGCACTGAGGTGGGGAGAGGGATTTGGCTTGGGTTTGTATGAAATACTCAGTCTGAATGGCAAGCAAAAGCAGACCAGCCTGGATATCCCCTAGGTCCAAACAGCACTCCCCCAGAAAAAAACCAACCCAACAAAACATGTTCTTGGACATAGATGTAGGAACTGAAGCAGGCAGAAAAGCAGTGGGGTCAAGCAGAGGGACATGACCAGAGCAGATCTTGGAGCACTTTGGTATGTTGAGGCTCCGAGAAAAAAATATCAAGTCAAATTGAGTGATTTTAAGTGCAAATCAACCTACGTGGGAAATGGATCCTATTTGTGTATGAGAAAGAGCAGCATGGACACTGATTTAAGAGTTACTGCTCAAAAATTGTCTGTGAAGTGTTTGTGGACAGCTCTTTGAACTCATCAGCTGAAGCCTGAGCAGAGGCCAAAAGGTGAGCAGAGCTGGTTGAATTATTGAGGAGGAGATAGGGGGAAAATAAAAACCCAAAAGAACCCTGGCATAGCTTTACAAATCCTTGGCCTTCTCAGAGCAGCAGTACTGGCTGCTGTTCATCTTCCAGCAGCAAAACATTCCTTCAGAACTGGAGAAGGCAGAAAGGGCAGCAGCAGGGATGAGCACAGACCAGCCTGCTTGCTTCAGAGGAGACTGCTGGACCTTGGAGCAGAGGTGATGGATGAGGGGTTTTTAAAAAAGTGTGTCAGGAATGGTTATTTATGAATTCTCACATTTCAGATAGCAGGAGACACCTGCCAAAATTATCCAGCAGAAAGTTTAAAGCAACAGTGAATTTTTTTTTATCTAACTCATAATGAAGCTGTGGTTCTCTGAGCCACCAGGTGTCACAGATGCTAAGAGCAATAAACGGGGTTCAAAAAGGGATGAGGTGAATTCAGAGAGTGGGAATTCAGTGAATTTAAGGTGGGGGAATGTTAGAGAGGAGCATCTGGAGCATCCCCCTGGCAGTGGGGATGTCTCAGTGGAGATCAGCACAGGGTGGAGCTGATCCTGGGGGTATCACTGATGGCAAAGAAGAAAAATAAACCAGGGGAGGATTCTGCTGGTGCCAGGAAACCTTAAGACTTGTGAGCTCAGAAGTGCTCAGCTCCTGCGGCACCGTGAACTCAATGGTTAATGAGAAGAAAAATGGTGTTTCCTCTGCTCCCCAACCTGCAGCCGTCACCGAAATTGGAACCGACAGAATTACCATTGATACAAATTAAAAACAAATAAAAAGGGTACACAACTGATTCGCAGAGTTCAAACTCCATTACCAACTGATTTACTGTGCAGTGACCTGTGATTGTTTGCACTGAGAAAGTGTGGTGCTGGGATCCCATCGGCCTTGTGGCTACGGCTCCCACCAGTCAATAAGCTATTTAATTTAATGGGAAACAGTATTGACAGACCTGGAATGCAGCTCAAAATAGGGGGGGGGGAAAGAAAAAAGATGCAGCTGCAAAGAGCAGATAAAGTCTTCAGCTTGGGGGGTTCGTTCTTGGGGTGTTTTCCCTTTTGTTATCTCATTAATTAAAGTCCTGAGAAGTCTTGGCTGGATTGGAAAGTGTCAAAGCCTTGCAGAAAAGGTGCTGAAAGCATGATTACTGTGGGGACAGGGCAGAGGGGAGAGAATGGGGGAGCAAAGGGCAGTACCCCCATCCTGGAGAATAAATGAAGCCATGAAGAAAAAAAGTTTTTCAGAAGAAAGGAGGCAAAGGGAGAGGAGGATGCTGCTTTCAAGCCAAATTCTTTCAACACCCACAATTTCCATGGTACCTCTTCAGTGTGTCTGTGGATGGGGGGGGTGGAGGAGGGCCAACCCCTGGCTGTCCCTGAGAGCCACTGACTGGGGGCCTGGGGCACTTATTTTGCAGTTTGAGCAGAGCATTTTGAGGGGGGGACAGAGCTTCCAGCATATTCAGTAGGAAAAAAAAAAACTACTGGGACTGTTGAAATCTGGCCTCAGTTTTGGGGCAGAGCTCTGGTGCTGGGGTCCCACCTCTCCGACTCCTTCAGATTTCTTTCCAGATTTCCCTGCTTGCCTGTGAAGTGGGAGTGAGCCCTTTACCTGCTGCTGCTCACCTGTAAGTGCACAGCTGAGAGGAGGCCCAGGGAGAGGCTGCAGTACTAGTGGTCGTTATTGGGATTATTATTACAATAAATGCTCATTTATCTCTTTAGAGTTGCTTTTCCTGAGCAGGCACATGGTTTGCTGGTTCCAACAGCTACTGTAATTTCTGTTCAGGGAATGCAGGCACACAGGTGCATGTTTGCTCATGAATTACTTTGGACTGAGGTGATTTTTTTATTTTTATTTATTTATTTGTCTGGGTGCAGGAGCTGGGAGGGACAGGACTGGGGAGTTGTGATGACAGGGGACTTGTGTGGCCTCTCTGAGCACTTGTCATCAGAGGGCACACACCTGGTGACTGCCCCACTGCAATTTCTGTGGCAACACTGAGTTTCCAAGATGAAAGTTGTATTTGCTGTGTCAGAGGTCAAAAATCCAGGCACAGACACCCAGTGCTCAGGAGGGCACAGCAGAGTTGGTCTGATGCTGCTTTTGGAAAGGAGAACGTGGCTGAGAAAAGGAAACAGAAAAATTCAAGGTGAAAGAGTAAAAAGGGGCTGGAAGGAATGCTGGCAGAGCTGCTGCTGACTCTCTCCAGGTCTCCAGTGCCTCCCATGGCACTGTTGTGGTCACTGCAAGGAATCAAATAAATGCTTGAAATTCAGAAGATTTGGAAAAAATTCTTTATTAGTAGATCCAATAGATTTGAAAAAGAGGAAGGGTGCCCCAAAGAAATAGGGATGCTTGATGAAACTGTGTTTTAATTCTTGAGCTGGTGAGAGAGCCTTTGGGATGGACAACCCCCTGGTAGCTTCCTGCACCTCCCCAGACTCAATTTTGGGCATGATGCCATTTCCAACTTCATTAAAGTTCACCACTCCCTTGGAAATGAATTCCCAGCTAACAAAGTGATATGTCAATGCATAAACTTCAGCTGATTGCTTCAAGTTTTCTGTAGTTAGTAGCCTGTAAAGAAAACACACGTTTAAGTAAATTAGAGCAGCAAATGAATGAGGTGGAACCAGCAAGAGGAACAGAAGGTGGAGTTAATCCATATTTTAAATATTGTAGTGGCTTTTGCAGTGTTTGGAAGAGCAGTTTTATGTTTTTTTCTGCAGCAGGCTCCCAGCTTTCCTCTGCAATGGGACATGAACAGCCAGAGTGGGAGCACGAGATGTCCCTGGGTGTCCAGGTCTGTACCAAAGGGCTGCAGACGTGCTGATCCGGATTAATCCCAGTCCTGACCAATCCTGAGACTCTCCAGCACCTTGCTGAAGGCTCTGAACCGAGTTAAGCAGATGCTGAAGGGCAATCCAGTGCAGCACAAATCCAGTGCATCCTCCAGCTCCTCCTCTCAACCTCCGGATGTTTTCCTTGGTTTCCCTTGGCTGAAGGAACTGGGAATCTCTGCCCAGCTGTCTGTGAGGAGGAGGATGGATGAAGGCACGGTCCAGAAGGAAGATGCTTTCTAAAACAATTGCCTCAACAGTCTGCACCATATTGTGCATTTCCTCAAAGCAAACAAACAATTTGCAGGTCTGGCACGGGGGGAATTGCTGATCCCTGGAGCAAGGAGATGGGGAGGGCTCCTCTGTCCCTCTCTGTGTTGCTGCTCTTCCTGCATCCTTGGTGTCACTGCCAGAGGAGGAGGAGGACACATCTCTGTTATTCCAGCTCAAGGCAAGGAAACAAAAGAGGAGCTGTGCAATTGTTTTTTTCTTTGCTGGTGGAGAGGTTGGGTGTGTGGGAAGGCAGAGGCTGTGGTGCAGGGGTATGGGAGGAGCTGGGGGCTTCCTGATGCTCCTTTTCCACTAAACTGACTTCTGGAGGATGACCAGACAGCAGAAACTGCTTTCAGGAGTCTGGGGTTTCTTCTTATGTATGGTGGCAAAGATTTCTTGTATGGGAAGCATTATTTCAAGTTAAAAAAAGAAAAAAAAAAAAGGCATTTTTGGAATGCAGACACAGAAAAGCATGTCAAATGAGAAAAACTTTGATCAAAATTCAAATCCAACTCAGCCTCTAGCTATCTCCTGAACAGCATGCATTCTCCTGGATGTTCCTTTTTTCCTTTTTTTAAGAACAGGAACACGAAGAAAGTGCTTGGCATGAGGGAGGTCAGTAGACACACTGCATCTTAGAAGTTCATTTTAATCTCGTTTTCTTTAGCATCAGTGATTTGCTTTTCCAGGTTTGGTGGATCTCTGAGGACCGTTTTATCCTCCCCTTTCAGGTGCTCAGCAATGTAGTGGTAGGAAGACTTTGTGGCCTAATTATGGAAAAACTCATTTCTGAGTGGGGTGTCTGGGCTGCTTTTCCACTGCTCCCTTCTCTCAGCTCCTAAAGGAATCTCCTTGTGTGGCTCCCCTGTCAGGGACCTGAGAACCCCCTTCCCCAGATGTTCCCTTGGGTGTCATTTAACCCCGGGCAGTCTGGCTGCTGGTGGGCAGCAGGGAGAGGTTGTGTCCCACCATCCCTCCCAGCCCTGGCTCTCAGTCCCTGCTCCTCAGCAGACTGCTGGAAAACCAAGGTTTTCATCACTCCTGAAGCTGCTTCCTAGATGCTGAAAAATCCAACTTAGCAGGGACCATAGATTAAAAATATAATTACCTTGATCGGGGAGGTAGGCTTGTGTGTTCTGTTGTGACATTAAGTTACATTATGCTGTGACAATTATTCTGCCTTACTGAAGGGAAAGAAGTGTTTAAGAGATGTTAAAAATCAGCCTGTTCTGACTCCATCTACAGTTCCACGGTATGCTAGAAACATATTGGTGTAACATCACAAGCGTGGCTGAATATATTTCAGAAAAGCAAGAAACCTAGCAAACTTTGGGAGCCAGAGCAGTAAATATGTCCTGGATAGCAGCAGCCTGGCTCTGGGAAAGCAACAGGAACCACACTTGTTTTATGTTTCTTTCCTGGCAAGAACAAGAGAGCACCCAGGGAAATTCTCAGGCAGCAGATATAAAGCAAGCAGGAGGAGGTTGTTTGTCACCCCAGCTGTAATTACAGGGACAGGACAGGACAGGACTGGCTGCTGCCAGCTCAGAGCAGGTGCTGGGTACAAAGGAGGAAAGGAAATTCAGGAGGAATAAGTCAATAGTTGTTTTCAAATAGAGCTTGGCTGCAGTTTCTGGGTCAACGAGGGTCAGAAGCTGGAGGTGCATGGTAGGAAGGTAATTCTGGGTCCTGGTCCTCCAGGGATGTTGGGGTTTGGGGAATCTCGGAGATGCAGGACAAGATGGAAACTGAGGGAGAAACAAGGGACAGCCCGGGGTGGGAGAAACCTGGAAGAGGAGCCCAGGTGGGTGATTGTGTTAAAATCCTCTGCCCCAGCACAGTGTTAACATTTCCCTTCAGTAAATAATGTCCCGGGGAGCCCCCAGAGCAGGGATGGGGGGATAACTGAGTTCTGAGCTCTTCCTCTGCCTGTGCAAGGTGGGCAGCAGGGCTGGCAGGGGCTGCCCTGTGATCCATGGGTTTCCTGGAACACAGGGGTGTGGGTGTGCAGGAATAGGGTGTTCAGGTAGAGGAAATACTTGACATGCAGAGGCCACAGTGTTTTAACTAATAGTGTTTAAATAGGCTGCACAATCCAGCTCTGCAAGGCACTTACTAAAAACACCCCTAAAACCAATACATTGTTATTAATTTTAAACCTGCTTTTGAGAATAGTCTTCAAAATTTATTTCAAACAGCCTGCTTCCAAAAAAAAAAAAAAAAAATTAAAAATTCTTGCTGGCAAACTTGCTTATTTCAGACAAATGAGAATGGAAGATGGATGTGATTGTGGGCTATGTTGTCATTCTTTTTTTTTTTGCTTTTTAGAGAGAATGACTATGTCTTGGCAAAGATTTGGGTTTGTGAACTTTAGCAAACTCTCAGAACTAAATCAAAATGAAGGAAAAACTTTTCCTGTCCTCAAAAGGCAGTAGCTGGAGAAAAACAAAATTCTGCATAAAAAGATACTCTTTGCAGACTGGCAACAACTGCTAGAATATTATCACAGATTTCATTCTATTAAATAGCCCTAAGTTATTTTAGGAAGAAAACCAAAACAAATAGGATTTGATGAAAAAGGAGAAGCCTTGACTCTATTTCTGTCTTCAAAAACTAATATCCTGTCCTAGGGCTGGTAGCAGAAGTGGATGTCATTGTCCTTGCAACTCAGTCCCTCCTGCAAATGGAGCAAGAAAAGCTGCATCACAAATAGAGAAAGTCACAAATCACTGACAGTCCAGAGAGTGAACTCTTAAAATAACCAAAAAAAACAAACCAAAAAACAACCCAACCTTTGTTTGGTATCAGTATCATTCATCCAAGGGCATGCAGCCCTTTCCAGGGCACGTCCCCAGGAGTTCCCAGAAAAAGGAGGTGATTTTATTCCTGTTTTGCAGCTTGGGCAGTGAGAAATGGAGTATTTAAGTGCTTTGCTTTAAGGACAGTGAATCAATGTCAGCCAGGAGTGCAGCTCAGCACCGTTGCTCTCCCACTCCCATCACTTCATTTGGCTTTTCCCTTGAGAACCTTCTGCAGCCAGAGATGTGCAAGGAGAGATTTGTCCCTCCAGGAATCAGATTAAGGCAGTCTCATGCTTCACAGCAGCCCCAGGGCTGTGTGGGACAGGGAGGATTTCTTCTCCCCCTTGCAGAGAGGGGGTTTGTTATCTCTGCAGCTCTGTGTCCTGGCACTTTGATAGCCAGAGAGCCCATTCCAGCAGGAGGGGAGGTGGTCAGGGCCATCAGGCTGCTGCCTGCTGTAGTCTGGATGGCAGAAAAGCTGTTTTGTGTTTTCAGATTAGGCCAGGGACTGATGCAGAATAACTGATTTTTTATTTATTTTTTATTATTATTATTATTATTGTTATTTTTCTATGGCTAGTGGTCAATGCATGAACCTGTGTGGATATGTATCTACACCCCTGGGGGTTTGCTTTTCTCTCATGCCTTCCCCCTGGTGATTCCCATGGTGAGGTGGATGTTGTGTCCTGGGGTTCTGTACTGCACTGGGGACAGCTCAGCCCCCAGTCCTGGGCTCTCCCTCCCTCTTCAGGGCAGTCAAGATCTCCCTAATGGTGCCAAGGACAAAATTCACATTCTTGGAGTTAATTACATGCTGGAGCAGGGACAGGAGGAGCCCAGCACCTGGCCACCTAGAGCCATCCATGGCCACGGGGCAGAGTTTTCCCTAACTCTGCTCCAGAGCTTTGTCTTAAAGCTCAGCCTCACAGCTGCTAGAGAAACAGTCAGAAGTCCTGAGTGTCCAGAGGCCACTGCCTGTGAAAAATGTTCTCTCTGAAGTTGGGGTTTGAACATCCAGGGACTCCTCCTGAGCCACCTTTATTAACATCATAACTCAAGGCACCTTCTCCAGTCAGCAAAGCATCCAGGCTGCAGACTGGCAGGCAAATCAATAGACTTAGGGTTTAGCACAAATCAATATTTAAAGAAGGCTCAAATGTACCTCTGTCCTTCCCTCTGCCTGCCAAGGCTGGAACTGGGAGGAGGGCAGGGCAGGGCAGCCCTTCTCCAGATGTATTTACTGGTGACCTCCTGGCCAGTCCATGCTGGGGGGACCTTGGCTCCACAAGGCAGTTGTGCAGGAGGCTGAAACCAGGATCAAACAAATCCATAAAACCCCCCCTGGAGCAGGAGCAGAGGGATGGGGATCCTGCTGGGGGGTGTCTGGGGCTGTGCTCAGCTGCTGGGGGGGGAAAGGCTCTCCCAAAGGGCCCTTCAGTCCACTCAGAGGGCAGAAAATGCTCAGCAAAACCTTTCAGTTTCCTCAGCAGACCTTGGCAGGGGGTATCTGCCTGAGCAGAGGGCAGGGGCTGTCCAGCCAGCAGGTCTCTGAGCTGGCACTCTGTTGTTTTATCCTCCCTGGACATGCCAGGCACAACGGTCACCAGAGATGTCACTTGCTAGATTTTTTATTTCTCTGTTTTGTTGACTAAGGCCAAGAATGAAAACGAAACTAAGCACTTTCAAAAAATGTGGGATTTATATTTTATTTTTCTGCCACCTGAGAGGACAAATTTTGGACAGCTCAACTTGGTTTTACCTTGGTGGGCTGTTACTTCATTCTCAGCTCCCTTAAATCAGATTCTCCAATCATATCTTGGACAATTGAACAGAAACCTGAGTCTGACAGCATCTTCCTGCTGACTTGGGTTATTTGTGTCATGTTTCAGGCTTTTTTTTTTTTTCCTAAGGGAAGCTCTGGCTGAGTTGCTTTCAAAGCAATATTCATCCTTAACTTCATCATAAAGCACTAAGGGGAGTTTGGATAATCAAATCCAAGTCCTCATCTCCTAAGAGATACGTGAGATCTGCAGTGTGTAATTACTCCTTTTTGGGGGGGCTGTCCTCATTTGATGAGCTGAGATTCAGGCTGATCCCGAGATGCCAGCAGGTCAAGGTGTCCTGCTCTGCCCCATCCCTTCTCAGGCTCCCAGCACTAAGACACCAGCACAGATAGTTATTTTTTTATTATCATCATCATATTATTATTGCTCTACCCCACTTTTTTTATTATTTAGATTGGAAAGAAACAAACTGATTAAATTAAATTAGGATAGCCTGAACATGTAATTAGCATTTATCAAGATTTTAGCACAAGAGACATACTTGGAACAAAAGCTTGATTAGGGGCTTAAACCTTCTTGCCCAAAGCCTGACCTTGTCCCCTTGGGCTGCTCTGCACTGAGCAGCTGATAGTGATCTGGAGCTGCAAGGAGCAGCTTTGGAGAGAAGGGATTTGAACACATTGGCTGCTGCAGCTTCAGCTGACTTGGAGAAGATTCTTCAAGTTTTAGTGCTGGTGAAGGGAAAGAAGATGGAAAAAATGGGCTGGAAGAGGAGTAACCAGACAGAGAAATGATTTCTTGTTTCTGCCAAATAGGAAATGGGGAGGGGGATTTTTATTGTTAGTAGGATAGCTGCTGGGAGAGGACCCAGAGCTGTTCATGTGCTGGGGAGGGATGTCTCATGGTCACAAAGGTGGCTCCTTGGTGTGACCACATTATCATCTTCTCTATTAGTAAATAATAATAGTAATAACAGCAAGATGAGTGGAATGCAAATTAGGAATAAGAATCTTCATTATTTAGGGTGATTAGTGCTGTGTTATCTGCATTCCTCCATGAGACAAGTAAAGTCTTTGTGCAGCTTTGAGTTGAAACTGCATAGAAGTTTTTTATCCTGAACTTCTTGAGACCTTTTTTTTACATTTCCATGGTACTGGAGAAAGGGGTGAGGACAGGAGTTTGCCTGCCCAGCTGGGCTGGTGGGCTCTGCCCAGCTGAATGCCTTTGAATGCCAAATTTAATGAGCTTGTGCAGGAAATATTGAGGGATGATTCAGGGTAGAAAGCAATAAAATTCCTGCATGTCTGTGCAAGTGATGTGGGTTCTCTTCTATTTTCATTTCCTGGGCTTTGCCATTCTTCCAGTTTTCCTGCTGGGCCCAGCAGCCTCACTGACCCCACTCTGCCACCACCTTTCCTGCATCTGGTAATGCCACAGGAGCCCTTCCCTCTATTTTCAGGAGCAGAAATGTGAGAAGCAAACACAAATGTGAAGGAACAAACCCTTGTAGGTTACTCCTGGCACTTTCCTCTTTGCCCTGACTGCAGTGTTTGTTGTAGTTTGTAACATGCCACTGATTTTATTTCAACTTCACTTGGCCATCCTTGGGCTTCCACCAGTGCCCTCTTTTTTTTATTTTATTTTTTTTTATTTTTTTTTTTCCTTTATCAGAACAGAAAGTGGATCTCAAAGGGGAAAAACAATAGGGTAGATAAAACCCCATCAGCTTGGCAGTAGCCTGGTGCCCAGCTGTTCTCCTGCAAGGGCTGCAGAGGGTGGGCACCTCCAGGTTTAATGAACAATTCCTGCCTCTTCCAGCTGCTTGGCAATTGTAGCTGAGCTTGTCGGAGCAACAGGGGGGACGGGTTTTTTCCTCTCCAATTTCCACACTTAAATCTCTTCTTGCTTTAAGTGTGCCCACATGCAGTTGTACACCTGAGCTAAGTCTGATACTCGGGTTGAATCAATACTGTGATTTATGCATAAAAGCCCAGAAGCCCTGCAAAACAATTGTGCAAGTAATTTTTCATGAACCAGACTTTAAGCGCTTGCCAAGAGGCTAAATTACCCTCTTGTTAAGTGTTGTATTTTGTTCTTCCTTCTTTCTTCTCCTCTGTGTATGCCTTAATATTGATAAGTGTTCTCTAGCATGAGAGAACATTTGCATTTTTTGCTAAACATCATGTGGCTGAACACATCAAAGGATCCTTTTGTTCTTTCCCTATTGCATATTCCCTCAAGTTCAGGACTTGATGTTGGAGATATCTGTGTGTGTCGTGGCTGGAGGTTGTGTACTGGGGCTTGTTGGTAAACCTCAGCCCTCCATAGCCTCCAAGCAGTTCTCTTAAACACACAGAATGCCCTGGAAAGCCTTTTCCTCGGATACAGGAGGAAGATGTTTGCACTGAGGTTCCCTTTTGATTCTCCTCTCTGCAGAGCTGACTCAGTGCCTGCCCTGCCTGTGCTGAGACTTCAAATTAAATTAATGGCATTAATAATTTCTTTCCTTCCTGATGTGGCTGCTTACAGATCTGCAGGGTTCTGCATGTCAACACCACCCTGATGGGGAGGTTGGATGCTTTGACCATGTCCCTCGTCTGTAGCAGCCAACGAGGTGCCCAGAGCCCCTGCCCAGGGCAGGGATACTCAGTCTTTCTCTAAAAATCCCACCCATAATGGAGAATAAAGTCTTTAACAACCTTGTCTGCCACAAACAAATTTCTACAGCAACATCGATGTTCCCCACCTTAGTTAATGTTTATTTAAATGACCATTTTCTGCTGGCAGATAGGAGATGGAACTGTTTTGTTGCCATTGTTGGGTTTGAAAGTTCTCAAATGTGAAGGTGCCCGAAGCCAACATTTGATTCTCTTTACGTTATGACTTTTTTATCCCCTCCATAATTTGAATAACACTCTGTTTAACTCAGCAGCTGGAGGGATATGGCTTTTTCTTCATGTTTTAGAAAGTGAAGCAAAAAAAAAAAAAAAAAAAAAAAAAAAGTCTGGTGTGGGTAGCAGAGTGCTCATTTTCCCTAAACACCTTTACAAGGTTCTGGAAATTATCACCCAGGGTTTTTATTTACTGCAGTGATTAGTATAGCATAACCACTCAGACAGAGAGCAAAGTGGCTGGCACAAAGAGTGCTTAATGGCATGCACACCTTTCCATTAGGAAACAGATTGATAGTTACCCACTCTTAGATTTCCACCTCTTCAGGGATCATTACAATCAATTAGCCTCTCCCTGTCTAGCCTGGGCTGGAGGGTTTCAGCTGGAGGTATTTTAATCAAGCTCACATCTCATGGCTCCAGCTGAAGCAGGAATTCAATCCTGCATCCCTCTGTGTCCCACCTCATCCTCAGCCAGCCCTGCTCAGGCTGGGGGCTGTGCCCAGTTGCCCAAACCTTCCTCCCACGTTTCCAAAGAGCATCAGATCCTCACAAAGTCCAAATCTCAGTGGGAACCGAATGGATTTTATGCTCCTTAAGGCAGGATCACCTTTAAAACAGATTTTCTAGGGCACTTCTAACCACAAAGCATTCTTTCCTCCCCAGTCTGATGCAAATTGAAATGAAAGATTTGATTCAAGTTTTCTTAAATTGGACTTCTTCCCCCTCCTTTCAGATCCATGTTGAGGCTTTTCCCCTCCATGTTATACTCATTTCAAATATTGACTCACCAGATTCTGTGACTGATAGAACTCAAACATATCAGTCTTATTACATCCTATATACTTTAATTAACTTCAGCAGGTGATATTATAAATTTGAATACTGAGATGTAGAGCAGTGAAGTAAATGAAAAGGAGAAAAATACCTCTGTGAATTATCTCCCCTTGTGTATAGCTCCTGCCTCCAGGCCAGCCACGTTGGGAAGCCTGATCTGGGGCTCTAACCTGTATGTTGGAGATCAGGTTGTTTGATTTAAGGATGGTCAGACTGTACAGCAGTTTTATCAAGTTATGAGAACCATTGAAAGGAAGTACTGGTTAAACTGGTGATGTTCCAGAGAGAGTGTCCAAGCTACAGGGAATTCAGTGCAGGTGTGCATGCAAACTGACATGCAAGTCTCATGTACCTACATTTAGGATTTCAGGGACCAAAGCTAATGGGAAAAGTGGAATCAGTTTGCTTCCTCACAGCCAGTGGCTTCATGTAATCATCACCCCCAAAAATGCTTAAAAAAGAAAATAAAAAAATTGAAAAGATTGCCCGCAGCCTTTGGCTCACACACGCTCATGGGAAATATGGTTTAATGCTTTGAGATTGCTTTATGTCCAGGAATTTTTCCTTAATTCCATTATCATGCCCTTGTGCATCCCTCCTAGCCAGCAGCATCTCAAGTCTTGCTGAAGTTTTAGCTCTGGCAGTGATGGGGGGGGGAGGTGAAAAGCTGCACACCTTGCTCTGGGGCAGCAAACATTTCCAGTGGGTCCTTCCTCTGATCCACTGGGTTCATCAGCTGATGTACCTGGGTCAGTAGATGGCACATTTCATTAAATAAATGATAGATTATCATTTTGGTTTGAAATGAATGATTCATTTTTCCATTGGATAATTTACCCAGTGAGGGTTAGCCTGTGCTCAGCTCAGCAGCAGCACCTCCATCAGTCTCCCAGTGAGCACCAGCACTCACTACACCTCCTTGAATGGTTAATACATCTCTGCTATTATCAAATCCTGCACTGAGAAGCACTTCACATGCAAAATGTAATGTGCAAAATGTCCAGTGTGTTATGCAAATAGGATTGGCTGCTTCTGAACTTGCAAAATGCACAAACGTGGAAATACAGTTTGCAATTTATCCCAAACAGTATTTTACCAGCCCGTGTCTACATGCAATATTTAGTAATTTCTGTAAAACACCTTGTCATGGAGTCCCCTCTCTGCCTGTGGGGGACACGGGATGCAGCAATGTCACACTCAGCCAGGACAGGGACAGAGCTGTCACTTGGGCAGGGAGATTGCTGCAGCTGGAATTTGGCCAGGATGCTGGAATGAGCCAAAAAAGCATCTCCCTGGGACGACTGGTTCCAGTTTAGCTTGGTCTGTTGTGGCCAACTGTACCCAGCCCATGAACAACATCTCTCCTGCAGCTTGCAGCTGTATAAATCATTCTGCCTTTAATTACTGAAACCTGGTATTACATACATGCAGCACAGAGTAATCTCAAATAAATGGATTTTTGCCCCGAAATTAATACTTAATCTCCTGTTTTGCTGATTTTTTTTTCTTTCACTGACTGAATGCTGTGACCTTGTAGTTCATAGTGTTCGTGGGACTCTGCTCCACATTAGAAGCTGTTTTCAGGAGCAGAAATTGTGTGAGAAACCAGGAATTTTATAGCAGGGAGATTTAATTTAGATAGCAAAGGGCTGATCAGTGAGGCCTCTTTTGTACAGCACTAAAATTTCCTACGTTAACCACAGGCAAGCAAGCAGCAGCCTTGGAGCAAAATGAGTGGAAGGCACAACAGGAGCTGCTCCTGGCTGGGTCCCAAGGGGACTGTGCCCTGTCCCCAGGGATCTCTGTGTCCCATCTCCTGCCATCCCCAAGTGTCACTTCAGGGTGTGAAGTGTCACCTCTGCCAGACAGGGCAAGCACCCTCCTTTCCCAGGCCTTTGACTCTCTGGCTTTTTATAGGATGAGTTTATCAGAACAAAGCCTGTTTATTCCTCTGGTTGTTGAGAGCATCTGGCACCCATTATGATGAATCACACTGCTAAGTGCTTAAATACTAGAAATGTGAACCAAAATTGCCAAAAACTCTCTCTCATTCTTTTTTTTCCTCTTTTTTTCTGCCCCCCTCCCTCTCTCTCCACATCTGGCTGGATTTCTACCCTCTTGTCATCATAAATGACCTTGGGTTTGACTTCGTAATTCATTTGACATAAATTTAATGGGTGCAAAACCAAAGTTAACTCCTTTGCTATGGTCATGTGAAATGCTCAGCTCTGAATGTAAAACACCATCCCCTGAGCAGTTTTCCTGGGAGGTGCCAGGATCCCAGAGAAGTTCAACTGCAGACCTGAAGATGTGGCCCTTCTCCAAGTTTGACCAAACTTTTTTTTTTTTTTTTTTTTTCTTTTTGAATCTTGGCAATCAATAAAATGCAATTTATTTTTACAGGCATAAATCATAAGTGTCTCTTAGTGCTCAGCAAGTGCATTCAGTCTTGGTAACGAGACAGAGTGATCTACTCTTTGTTTTGCTCTATGAGCTGTTTGTCATGGTGAAGAGGCTGCTGTGAATGACTCACTTCACTTTGAAGAGAGATTTATTTTTATAAACCATTATTTCTTTTCTTTCTTTCTTTCTTTCTTTTTTTTTTTTTTTTTTTTTCCAAAAAATCCCTCCCCTCCCTGCCAGCTTGCTGGTAAATTGATGTTTGAGGGCTGAAGGGTGTGAGCCTGGGGTGCCTGTCCCTGCTCCCCGTGTCCCCCCTGCTCTGGGCACTGGTTAGGTTGGGATCTACTGGTGGGACTGGGGCTGCCTGCATGCAGCACACGCTGCCCCACAGCCCCACTGGAGCTGTTTCTGGAAATCACCCCCAAATGAGAAAAAGAGGAGGCAGTGCTGGCATAAAGTAAGAGTGTAATGGTTTCCACACTCTGGTGACTGAGTTTCTGTTATTCAGAAGGAAACAGCCAAGCTCACAGGTATAAACCCCAATGTTTTCCTTCCTAGGTGGTCAGAGGTCATCTTCAGCCTTCACTGAAACCCAGCAGAATTTCTGGAGCATCACAGCCCCGTGGGGACAACCCTGGGCCATGTCAGGGAGAGCTGCTGCTGCCAGGGGTGAGTGTCCCCAGGTGCTGCCCAGCTGGATGGGGATGCAGGGATGGGGATGTATAGAATCATAGAATTAGCCAGGTTGGAAGGGACCTCAGAGATCATCAAGTCCAACCCTTGATCCACTCCCCCCGTGGTTCCCAGCCCATGGCACTGAGTGCCACATCCAGTCTCTTCTTAAATATCTCCAGGGTTGGAGAATCCACCACTTCCCTGGGCAGCCCATTCCAATGTCTGATCACCCTCTCCATAAAGAAATTCTTTCTAATATCCAACCTAAACCTCCCCTGGCACAACTTGAGACTGTGTCCTCTTGTCTTGCTGAGAGGTGCCTGGGAAAAGAGACCAACCCCCCCCTGGCTCCAACCTCCTTTCAGGGAGTTGTAGAGAGTGATGAGGTCTCCCCTGAGCCTCCTCTTCTCCAGCCTGAACATCCCCAGCTCCCTCAGCCTCTCCTCACGGGATCTGTGCTCCAGTCCCTTCACCAACCAGTCTTAAAAAGCTGAAGTTGTTCTTGTGCCTTCCATTTCTGAGCTCTGCTGGGTGGGAAGCAGGTCAGGTCCTGGTGCTGCTGCTCTGTAAGCAGCCACTTAGCTCAGTGATCTGGTTTTTTGTAGGGTCTTGTCCTGTGGTTGGACTTTTGTCACAGTGAGAGCTGGAGAAGCAGGCTCTTCATTTAAAATTCATTTATATAAAAAGTAATACCTACCTTGTCTGGGATCATCTGCTTGACAGTGACTTATAAGTGATGTTTCAAAAAAATATGCAAAAATTCCTGCAGTGACTCTAGCCTGTCAGCAATATATGCAAGAAAATTGCTTCCTGACCTCCATCATTTCATAACCTGAAGCAGGAGGGCTCATAATCTCTGAAACTGAATATACTACAGTTCCTGAAGCTTCAGATTCTCATCTTATTATTATGGGCAGATTGGATACCAAGTAGTTATAGCTTAATTTAAATGTCCATTCTAATCTTTACTGTTTACTTCCTCTCCAGCTTTTATTGAAGTAAACAATCCATTTGCAAAATTAAATGCTTAAAACAACCTATGAGGGGGTTCCTGTGGGGAAATTTAGGCCTAAAATTATTTATATAAGCTGGACAGAAACTGGTAACTGTTTAATTTGAGGAGGTAAAAGCTTTTAAGACATCTTGCTTCTGCTTCAGAACATTAATGTGAGACCAGAGATTGGTTTGTCTTAATATTTCATTGATTGAAACTGATGATCTTATGGTTTTGTGCTAATGAAGAGTGTGTTAGAGATGTACATTTAGTTTTAGCTGCCTGCTTTTTTGGGGGGGTTATGTTTATCTCCAACCCACACATCATTTACGGCAAGGTATCTCAGCTCTAGGTGCCAGGTCTGGGCAATTCCTATCACCTTTTCTTCCACCTTTTGTTTATTGTTGGCTGCCATCCCACTCCCAGGACTGGAGGTGTTTTGGGGGGTCCCTTGGCCCCTGTCCCTCTGTGCTCACTCCCTGGGACCACAGCCCCTGACCCCACTCTGGTGAGGGAGGAATCTGCAAATCCTCTGTCTGCTCTGAGCATTATTTATATCCATTAATATTCTTCCCAGCATCAAACCACCACGGACATGAATCTTCTTTGGTCAGTTCCCTTATGCTCTTCTTTCTGGGTGGCATTTTAGTTTGCAGGCACCAGAGTTTAGGGAAACTTTCCCCAGTTCTAGGTAAGTGTTGAGCAAACCATGGAAGGTCTGGGTTAACAGCACTGAACAAATCTACCCAGGGGCCTTCTTCTTCCTTTTTTCTGTTCAGCAACATTGCCATCTCCTTTGACACAGTATTAATGCTACACACAAGCATGTAATGGAGATTGTGTTTATTCATTCAGGGATTTTTGTCCTGATAAACAGACTGGCACAGGCAAGTTACCCCAGACACTGCATGAATTTTGCCTTTAAACTCAGCCAATTTCTTGAGAGCCCCTGGCCCTGAGCCAGAAGTCCCCTGGCATTGCTCTTGGCTCCTCCTCTGCCATCCATCACTGGTGACCCATCACCCTGGCAGCTCCCAGAAGAAATCTGGCAGCTGGCTCATGTTGTTATCCCAGCCCAGGTTCTGGTGTCTTCCCTTTAGCTTTGTGTCTGGCTCAAAGTTGCTGAAGCAGGGAGGGATCTTGCTGTTGAAATCCGTGGGCTCTGGCTTATGCTTTTCTCTCCTTGGATATCTCCTCCGTTTATTTCTGAAGTTCCTTTGCATAAGAGAACACAAACTAGCCTCTCTCTGTTTTCCCTGTGTCTGTACTCCACCTATTCTATAGGTTGTGCTTACTGATTCTTTATTTCTAGCCATTTATCTGAGATATTCTTTATACTCAGCATTTCCCATCTGACGAGATGCCCAGTGAGGGCTGGTAATTGATGAGATGTGGAGTGTTTCACAGCTAGGTCAGCAGTTCAGTTAGCCTAGTTCAGTAGGGAGTGAAAGTCACAAAAATCAAAAAAATCCAAGGTTTTGGGTTGCTGTGGGCCAGGGCTTTGGGGCCCAGGTAGCCACGGGGAGGAGCGTGGTGGGACAGGGAACATGGGCAGAACAGGATGGGAATCAGGGTGCTGGAACACTTACTGGGTCAGGGACCCTTCAGTCACCCCATGTGACCCAAAAGGCTGGGAGTGAGGCAGAGGTCTTGTTCATCACCAGGTGCTTTTTTTTATTCTTTTTTTTTTTTTTTTTCCTTAGAAAATATTATAATGCAATTTGGGCATGCATCACCACCTGAGGAGCAAAGTGCCACCATGGCAGAGGTGGGGACAGAGCTGGATCCACCCAACAGAAGGAGAGAGCTGGTGAGTACAGAGCAGCCCAGCTCCACACCTGTGTTCTCTGATGTGATGTAGAAGCTGCCTCTTTAAATTATTCATTCATTTGCCATAGTTTGTTTGTTTTATATTTAGTCTGACATAGTCTAGAGGTTGGAGTAATTTTCTAACTCACTGAATGATCTTTTTTTATTCTCTTAAGCACTTTCTCTGTCACACAAAACCAATTTTCAATCACAAGTACAAAGCATCCACCACAGCCGAGGGACATTATTTTCTGGGAATATAATTTAACAGTTCTGGATACATTTTATTTAAATACATTTGCATGGTGAGGCCAAGTTAGCCTTTGACTTGGGGTGAACCAAACTCCTTTACTTGCAAATCCCTAAAGAAGGGGGGGACCCCTGGAGCACCCAGGTTAAATGCAGAGTGGTGTGTGCTGTGAAATGCAATTAGAGTATTTCTGCCTCTCTCTTGGTTTTGTTTTGTTTTTTTATTTAAAAAAAAAAGGGAAATAATTTCAGTAAAGTGTTTGAGTGTTGTGGAATGGGTACTTTGGTTGGGTTCTCATTCATTCCAAGCCATGCTGCATGGCTGGCACTGCAGTGGGAATTGCCCTGGGGACAGTGACAGCCACTGAGCCTGCTCAGAGCTCCAGCCCTGGGTCAGCCTGGCAGAACAAAGTGCCAGAATGCCACTTCCCAGATTCTCTTCCACTGAGTAATTTATTAATTACAGCATGTCCACTGGAGAACAAAACCTTGGCCTAATTGTGGTTTGAGTCTCACAGGATGAGAGTTTGCTGGGGGCTCAGCCCAGGCTGCAGTGGGACACAAGGGGCTGGGAGGAACAGCACTGGTCAGGTTCCAGTTCAAGATTTCAATGAGCCTTACAAAGGGAAGGAAGGACCATTTTACAGACTGGGAAACTGAGGCAGCCTGGCCTGTCAGCATGGAGAAGGACAGGAGCTCTCTCCCCCTGGTTTTACCTGGGGATAGAAACCCAAGTACCTGGAAATATCTTGAACACAGGGCTCAGTCCTTGCTGAGGATTTTAAGCTTTACCTACTAACCTGAAAATTCATTTTGCTTGCTATGATGTGGAACACTTCCAGTTCCCATTGTTTCTAAAATCACTGTGATAACTCCTTCCAGCTGTCTTTATAAGCCTGGAAAATGTTTAGATCCACCAAATATTCACTGCTTAAAGGTGTGTTTTCCTTCTGCACTGGGAAAAATAAATAGAGGCTTTCAGAAGCAGAAAATGAGCAGACTGTGCTATCAACTGGTGCTGCAATTCCAGTTCCTCCTTGGACCTGCCATGTGTTCCAGCCATTTGGATTTCCTAATCCAAGGTCAGCTGCATCACCCTTAAACTTGGAAGGGATCCAGGACTGTGAGCTTAATCTGCCTAAAACTGACCAAGTCTGAAACACTGAGTCAAAAATTGAATACAGCTCATCCAAAATGTATTGATTTTTTATTATTATTTTTTTTTAACTGAGCTTGCCTAGGAAAGAGAGGCTTTCAAGAAACATCTGTGACAAAATTCACTTATTCTTTTGTCTGTTAGAAAATATCAGTGAGAGATCTGTTCTAATTTCTGTGCCATATTCTGTCTGTGAGTTTAGAGAAAGCAAGAGCCTGTCAAATCCAAGTTAGAAGTAACTCTAGATCATTTCAAGCACCTGCCTTCTCAGAGCTGCTTGGGTTTTATCTTGCTGAGAGAAGTGTGTGTGGGTAACTGAAATCACCAGAATTTGTTAATTCATCTGAAAAAAAAATCAGTTATTTTGCTCTTCCATGAAGGGATCAGTTGGGTCACATTACCCCTGGTGCCTCATCAGTAGCTCGTGGGCACAGAAATCCTGTCCAGAGATATTTTCACAGAATAATGCTCCAAATAAATTGGATTTCTGTACAGCAACATCAGACCTTTGAGAATATTTTGCCACACGTTCCCATGGAATATAAAATTTCCCTCAGATGGGAAATGGTGCAGCTATCATATTTAATTAACCTTCTTCCCCAAAGAGGTCCTTATCCTCCCAGCCTTGTAATGCAGTTCAGGTGACTCCACTGGGATTTTCCCCCCATTTCTGGCATTAATGCCAATTCAGTGCCTCAGTTCAGCTGAGAGGATGGAGGAGTTCAAGCTGGAGGTGAGCTGGGATTGTGCAGTTTGGGAACTCGGGAGCTCTTTTGCTGAATATGGATCTCACCTCCTGATCCAAAGCCACACGGGAGCCCCAGGCCACTGTCCTAAAAAATCCATCCCTTCATCCTGCTAGCCTTGTGAGCCTTGCTGAGCTCCCCTGCAGGGCACTGGTTTCCCAGGTGTTGGGTGGATTTCTTCCAAATGCAACACAGTGTACAGAAGCAGAACAAGCTATAAAACATTTTCCCAGTCTTTCCTACTCCTTTTCCTATTTTTTTCCTGTGCTATTTTCATTCCTTTAGGTCTCCCTCATCTTACCCCTGCAAATGTCCCAGAGGTAGCACAGGCAGATGTTTCTAGTGGTGTTTTTGCTCACTTCAGTGATATTTCCCTTGCTGAGGCATCATCCACTCAATGCCTGCATCCTAATACAACCTGAAGAGCATGAGTGATGGGAATCAAATGCAAAGTTTGGATTTGATTCAAATTCTGAAACCACACTAAACTGAGGCCATTCTTAGCTGAGTCTTTAGTTAATGCATCTAGCAAGAAAAAAATTCTGCTGTGGTGGCTGCTCCCCTCTGGGCATCCCTGAGAACCTGCAGCACCACAGCCACAGATCCTTGGCCCTCCTGCTGACACCAAGTCTCTCTCTGTCTCTTCTGAGTTCTCCAGTGGATGCAAGGTGATAGAAATTCAGCACTTTGCTATTCTATGTTCCAGCAGCATCCATCACCCCCCCATCAGCCCAGCCTGAGCAGAACTGGGCTGGTTCCTCCTGAGCCTGGAGCAGCATTTCCAGCTCAGTGTTCAGCTCAGCTCCTTCAGGCTCCCACAGGAGATGGAGATACCCTTCTCCTTCTCCACTAAAGGTATAACCAGCATGTACAAATCTTTAGTATTTATCTTTTCAGGTTTATCTTGGTTTTCCAGAGCCCCAGGATTTTTGGAGGGCAGGGGGTGGGTTTTGAGAGGTCCCCACTGCAGGTCCTGTGGTGGGGATGGGACTGGAGCTGCCCTTGGCATCCTGCAGCCTGCTCTGCAGAGCTCCTCTCTTCCACCTGTTGCCTTTGACAGATTCAAATCTAGATTTATTTGCTGAGCTCTCAATAAATTATCCAGCTGAACCAGGAAAACTCCGGGAAATAAGCAAATAAGCAATGAGAAATTTATGCCTCTACAGAGGCTGTCAAATCCCGGGGTGATTTATGTCTGTCTAAATGGGGCTGTTAATTGGCAGCTTCTGTTAGGAGAGTTCTTGTGCTGCTGGTGGGGCAGCAGAGCCCTTAAAGTAGGTTTGTACCTGGAGATGAGCTTGTAGCTTTTGCCAGGGTGAATGGAAAGTTTCTTTGTTGTCTGGGCTGGAAGAGTAAAAGCAAGACAGTGCCTGACCTTACCTGATGCTTCAGCTTCAAGGGGAGGGGATTTCTTCCCTTCTCTGACTCAGTCCATCCTGTGGTCTTTGTTTCACTGCCTTTTACCCCTTAGCTCCCTTTCTCTTATATGCACAGGACCTGAGGCAGTGGTATTTCTCCCCAGGAGCTTCTCTGGCACAAATATTAAGAGTTACCTGTGGAACATCAAGTGTGGGAACAGGGCAGCAATAAAGCAATAATGTCCAAACTTGACCAAAACTTGTCTGAGAATAGGTACCAGTTCTCCCATCTTCTTTTGTGCAGTCTCTTGGCAAACGTTCAAGGATCTGGCTCTTCCTGGCAGCCCTGTTCATGTGAATCACCAACAAATCTGTTCCTAGGACACTTTCTCCCCTGCAACAAAGGGTTAAAATCAAAACCATCCACAAAAAGCCTTCTTCTGGGAGATGGGACAAGGAACATTTTATTGAAAACCTCTTCTGTGTCCTAAAGATGACTGAGGCAGTGAGGAGCACAGTGCAGTTCTGAGCAGGCATCTCCTCCATTTGGAAACCAAATTTTAATTTTTACTGGAAATACAGAATGCCCT
Source organism: Florisuga fusca (assembly GCA_038090715.1). NCBI lineage: Eukaryota > Metazoa > Chordata > Aves > Apodiformes > Trochilidae > Florisuga > Florisuga fusca. The sequence goes on along the minus strand of JAAWXA010000047.1, from coordinate 2,673,595 downwards.
TCCCCACCCTCAGTGCTGTCTCCTTCTGCAGAAACAAATGCTTCTTAAAAACCCTGGGAGCTAAGCAAACTAAGAAAATCAATGAGCTGCTTTTCCCCCCACCAATATCTAAACAGACATTTTTATGTGTTTTTACATTTCTAGCTGTTGAACAAAAGGTCACTCCTGATTTGAAGTCAGGCTTTATAAACTAGATGGCTTTAAAAAATAAAGTAAAAAAAGACAAAACAGAGTACTGCCCTAGGATTTTTAAGGGAAACCTGTGCTTTGGTGAGAATGGACCAAATCCCAGTGAATGTTTTTGACAAATCTTTGTCTAAGCAACACTTAAAACACCTCTGGGGATGGATATTTCATAGGCTCCACAAACAGTCCCTTAATAACCTGCTATGAAATGAAAAGCAAATTTAATGAGGACTCCAGCAGCTCCCAATTCAAACATCACTTTAGAAAGACAAAGAAGTAAAAGAATTGAGTCAATTTACATCTTTTGGCAGGGAAGTGTAAATCATTAGAAGGAAAGGCAGGCATATGGTAAATACACTCTTAGTATGTAGTAAGGAAGGGAAACTGGTGCAGCAGCAGCTGCATTTACCATCTGAAATGTGAAAAATCAAAATATGTTTTTGGAAATATCAGCTGCAGCTCGTAACACCAGGTACTAAGCTAAGGACTAAACACCAAAGAGGTTGCACAAAGTCCAGTCCAGGAGGACACAGCCATGTCCCAGGGAAATCTGAGCTGGTGGGAAGGAGAAGGACCAGAGCTGCACCTCCCAGAAATGAAAGAGTTTCTTCCAGGAGAGAAATCAGTCATTGCCAAAAAAAAAAAAACATTTGTGACATCCTAATGTATTCTAAATATAATAGGGCTCTGGGCTGCAGCTCTTGCTTACCAACAGAATCAATGCCATTAATCCCACTGGTGATGGGCACGTGGCAGCTCGGGATGGGCTCGCTCCACTCTGATTGCTCTGTCTGCTGGAAAAACCCAACTTTAATGTGACATCATCAATCTGAGACCAGGAATGGGATAGATTTTCTGATTACGGGGTTAAGTGATGCATCAGGAGAGAGCAGAGCTTGGTCATTGCTAATCATTTAAATTTAGGAAGACTGAGGACCATGACATTATTGGCTGGCATTAAAGAGCAGCTTTTTGATACCAGTGATTTGTATGTGTCCTTTCCTCTTCACAATTATATTTGTTATCCAAGCAATAGGGAAACAGACTTGGGGAAGCCATTCTGCTCAATCTTTTGGTCTTTGGTTCTGTGTAGCTGGGAACAGCACCATGCTGAAGGCAGAGAGTCAGCCTGTGGTCCTGACTCTCTTTCCCCTGGCAATACTCCCATCATTAAACCTCCTCTGCCCTGGTTCAGAATGTCATGTCTGAGTGGAAGATTAGATTCCTTTTTCATAAAAGAAAGAAGAAATACAAGGTTGGACCCTCAAGAGTGATTTTTAATTATTTCCAGATCTTCTGGGTCATTAGGAAGATGAAAGATGGCATCAGTTAAGATGCAGGGCACACTGATAGAATGTAATTGATTTTTACATACATTTAACTGATGATTCATAAAATGGGACGTGGCTGAAGCAGCACAGCCTGAAGTGCAGGTGGAATATGAAAGGTCCAGGCTCATAATAGAGAGATTACTGGGTCTGCCACTTCTGAAGGTGAGAGCCTGAGGACAGGACTCTTGACATTCCTCATCATTAACCTTATTTATTGTTTGCATTATAGTAACGTCTGGGGGCTAAATCCTGCTGCTGATGGTGCTGAGTGCTCACAAATAGAACAGAGAAATGAAAGGCAGGAGGGTAGGCTTGGTACCATTGATGTCAGGATGCTGATGCTGCCAGGGTTGGGATTTCACCTGTGGAGCTTTGTCCTCACTGCTTGCTGGTACTTGCTGTCCTGAGATCATTTTCTGTCTAACTTTACATCCTTCACCTCCAGAGAGGCTGTCCAAGCCCACCAGCTGTAGATCATCCTGCTGGCAGGGATGGGGTGCTGTGGGGTGCAGAGGACCCTCAGAGGGTGGAAGCTGGTGGGGCAGGGGGGCTCAGGACAGAGACAAGCAAAGCCCAGCCCAAGCAATCTGGATCTCAGGCAGTGTTTGTCAGGCTAAGGACTCTGAGGATTAGACCTGACAGCCAGCCTAGAAAACCTGTGCAAACCCCCCTCATCTATGAGGCATTCCAGGCTTTGATAGCTTCAATTTTTCATTTCAGGGACTTATATTGATTGCTTTAAGAATTGCACACATACACAGACACGGAGCGCAGGAGAATCCGAGCAAACTTTTTCCCAAACAGCCACATCCCAAAGGACTGCCCTGGATTGATTTTTACACATCCGGCTTTTAGGCTATTCACATCTCAATCCAGACAATTTTCTTTCAAGAGAGTCCACTACAGTCCACTTAATTGTATTTTCCAACCAAGGAGTGGAAGAGATTTGTTGGCTTTGCTGTCCAAAGAAGACACAAATCTTTTCTTCCAGTTTTTACCTTGAGCTGATAATAGAATGAGTGAATTTCTGATCCTAAAAGCAATAAAATATCAAATTGTTGAGTCCAACACCGCAGGGAAAAGATTAGTTCATGGAGGAATTTTTAAGACTTAGAAAGGAGGACCTGGATGTATATTTTTCTTCTTTTTTCTTTTTTTTATTGGTAGCAATTACTCTTAGTGTAAATTTCCAGCTTGGTCAGGGCAGTATGCTAGCTCTGATTCTATGCTTCACATAATAACTTGCAAAAATAATCTCAGTATGGGTATTTGAAAAGTATTCTTTTATATATTTGCTTTGGCTCCAAGTTTAATAGTTGGATGTATCACACTCTACCAAGTTACAGAGTCCAATAATATCTTCTAAACTTGAGTTAAACATAGAGTTCTGTAATACCTTCTATCCATGTTTGCAGGTTTATTTAAGGCTCAGATATTATGAAACAATCAGTTAAAATATGTAGTTTTATCTGTAAGCTCCACCACTCCTCCCTTGCCTTGGAAGTAAGGCTGAGACAGGTCAGAAAGGTGCAGCAAGAGCACCAAGACAATTATCTAATTATCCAAAGACTTTGATCAGCACTTCACAAGCTGAAGAGTTAAAGATCCAATCACTGAGATCAGTGAGGCTGCCCCCAGGAAAAGTCTATTTTGGCATCTCCCAAGGGCTGGTGGCTGTGGAGGTGCTGGTGGAGGTCCCTCTGTTCCATGACACGGGGGCTGCTCTCTGCTGGCAGTTTGAGTGGCAGGTGAGATAATTCCAGCCCAAGAGATGAGAAAATTCCTCTTGCATGAGCAACCCACACCAGTTCTGACCCACAGATTCAGAGCTTCAGTTAAAGTGAAACTTTTTTCCAAATATTTTTTAAGAAAGATTTTTTTTTAATGAGAACACAACAAAATCTCGTTTGGGTCAGAACTCCAGACCTGCTCCATTTGCCTAGCTGGCTGAGGAATCTCACCTCATAAACCAGGGTGCTGTTGTCCAGCTTGGTAAACCCAAAAGTGAAGTTTCAACCCCCTTTGTGTCTTGAAACAGAGATTAAACCCCTCGGGGGAGAAAAAGAGGGGTGCACTGAGCAAGCAGGCAGTGACCCTCAATGCTGGGCTGTACCCATGAAGTTGCAATAACAGTGACTGGGAATAACTGCTTATTCCATTCCTGCAAAACAAGCAAATAAACTGCCAGTGGTGGTTTGAAACTTCATACAGAGTAATATTCCTGTAATGGAATGCTTTTAGAGAGGAGCAATAAAAATAAATTGAAAACTGCTTTTCTGCTGGATACAGCTGGTATAAGCACCATCTGAGCAAACGGGATAACACGAAGCTTAACGTGACATCTCTGGTTTTATTACTCAGAAGCAATAGGTCTTATAAGAGTATAAATTCACTTTCAAAACTGACTTTTTTAGAAGCCCTCTGTTTTAATTCTGAGCAGTATAATTACAGGTCTTTTTATGATTTAGGTTAGAGACCAATTAGCTTGTGACCGAGTCTCCCAAAAGACTGATCCCGGGCAGGTCTCGCTCTGCTCTGAATTTATACACATAAAGCAGTAAAGTGAAATTGTTCATAACCAAGGGAAGTAACTGTTTCTGTCGGCTTGGCTTTGCTTTAAGTACATTTCCTGCAAGGCAGCTGTCATAAGAAATGCAAATTAGAGACAAGGCACTTGATCCTGTTAACCAGAGTACATAAAACGCTTGCGCAGCTCTTCATCAATGTTTCTCAGCCCTCCTGGCAGTTCCTGTGTCACTCCATCCCCTTCCCAGGCTAATTCCCTCTCCCTGGTGCAGCCTTCCATTCCTATTCCCATCCTGAGCATCCACACACACCCAGCCAGAACTCTCAGGGCTCCCTGAGCATCTCCAGCTCACCCAGAAGCTTGCTTGGTTCCAGCAATGAGGGGGACTGGGTGGGCTGGCTCTGAATGCTTGGCTGCAGGGTGGTATAGACAAAGTACATGCTGTCCTTTAGGAAAGATATTTTTCCCCCCCCAAAAAAAGAAAAAAATGTATCTTACAGTTACATGTGGGAGCTGCTCATGTTCATACATCTTCTTGCTGCTGGTTTGTATCCCACATCACCCAATCTGTCTGGGGCTGCAGAATGGTCTCACCTCGTGGTACCAGAGCTGCCTGAACTTTTCTTGGTAAAAAAATAGAAAAGGTCTGATTAGAAAGACTGTAGAAAGAAAGAGGGGATTTCTAGTTACTGATCACACTACTTAAGTTTTTGAGTCAGGTCTTTAGCTGCTGTAAATTACTGACACTTTCCAGCTCCCTGTCCTGCCGTGCTCACTGTCATCTGCCAATGGCTCTTCCAGCATCAGCAGAACCAGAATGGGATTTGTGCTTCAGCTTTCCCTTGAAAAGTGTACAGGAAGAGCATGACCTCACTGCTTGAAGTTTCTTTTGCAAACAGAACCTGTAGTCTTCAAATTTCCCTTTGGAAGGTCATGACAAGTAAGATCTGTGATACAGCCCAAGGAAAGTACAGCACTGCCCCCACGTTCTCTTGCTGCTTTCTTTACTGAGCAGCCACATAACACTTTATTTTCCTTGCCTCCTGTGTGATAGTATTTGGTGGTAATCTTAATTTGTGTTCTTTGAGTTCTAACTAAAGACAGCTTTTACATCTACATCAGGGGAGTTGGCTCATTGCTGCAATGCTGGGTTCTCTGGGACAGAATTCCCTGGCTGTCCAGCAGTACCTGCACACTACAGCTCTGGACATGAAGCAGCAAATGTGTTATTAATATATGACTAAGTAACCCAAGGGTTCAATAAAGGCTTTCTCCTCAAGGTCACCAGTTCAAACAGAACACAAGCTGGAAGCTGCAGTTATTACCATTTGATGGCTTTTTGTTAGTGTGCAAAATGAAGGTTTCATGTCCTGCACAGCAATGGACTTTCTCCAGGATGTGTGATGTTGTATACTGAGGAGGTCCTGTGCTGGTGAGCAAACCCTTCACTCTCTGCTGGTGCTGCAGAACAGATGTCACTTGTTTGTGATTTTCAGAGGCATCATAGTGGCCTCTGTTCTGATGTTTTCTCCATGGCTCACACAGCTTCTGCAGATGAGCAGGTAATTGTGGAGATACTGACACAGTATTTTATAGGGCAGTGCCAGCTCTGGTGATTGAGTCTTTAGGATGTGACAAACATCTGACCTGCTCCCAGCTCCTCAGGTCTCTTGTTGTCCTCTGCAGGCCAAAGCTTTGTTCCTGATGAACCAAGCTGCTGGGTCTAGAAGTTCCCAGTGACAAGCTGGTGGTGTCACTGGTTCCTTGGGGTCCAAAAGGAACTTGTATAAAAGGAAGGCAGGCTGAATTTGAGACCTGGGGATGCTGTCCAAGGACAAAGTGGTTTGACCTAAATTCTCCCGTGCAATGGCAGGGCTTGCAGTAATGAATTCTGTCTTATCTGTGTGATGGAGTTATGATTTGCAGACATCCAAATCCGTAATTCAGTGGATGCTGCTCTAATCTTGGGAGGGCAGCTAAATAAATAAATAAAATTTGTCAATGCAGAATAATGTTCTTGCACATGGCTAGCAATAGCCAGGCGACCGTACATCACAGCAAAGAATGATGTCAGGTTTTGAAATCAGATAAATTGCAAATAACAACGTGGAAAGCAACTGAACCTTGAGGAATATCAGCAGCCAGACTAGATGGGGTGGCTGCAAAAAGCCATTGTTTGGAAAAGAGAAATAGGGACCAGTAAAGACAAGAGTAAAAAAAATGGGGTGGGAACAGCAGGCCATAAAGCTGTGATCAAGTGCAAGAGAGATGAAAAAAGGCCATGGACAGTCCAGAAAAAAAAAAACATTAAGAGGCAATAAAATGCAGCATCAGTGGAGATAAGATGATAATTTGTTATTCCCAGCAGAGCCATTTCAGCACCGTGGCTCCTGCCAGGCTCAGAGCTGAGCTCAGTTCTGCCTCAGGTGCAGCCATTTACACCTTGGCAAAGCAGGAGAAAACCCCCCCAGCCACCAAGTGAGAGTCTGTGTGTGTGTTCTGGGGGGAGCACACGCTGCCTCTGCTCCCCATTCCAAGTTTTAGCTCAGCCAGGGTGGAACACGGGGGCTGGAAACACCTTTGACTGCAAGAAATTGAACTGTCACTGGGTCTGCTGCCCTTCAGAGACCTGAGCAGGAGCTGGGGGTGCAAATGTGGCTGGACCACAGGGCAGGGATACCTCCAGGGATGTAGGAATCTGGACTGGAGAGTGGGAATGCCTCTGGGAGGGAAGGGAGCTGCATGGAGCTCGCTCTCTATCTCTGCATCCTCTAAATGGCACAAGCATTGTTCAGCAATTTTCAAAGATGCTGATAACCATGATACAGATCCCTGGTAGTTATTAAGCTGATGGCTTTAAAACACTAAATCCCAGCTATAATTAAATTAACTGAAATTGTTGTGTTTTGGTTTTTTTGTTTGTTTTTTTGTTTTTTTGTTTGTTTTTTTTTTTAAAGCACCATTTAAAGGGTGAAGGAATTGCCCCCAGGCCTAAACAAGCATTGCTGCAGATTGCATCCAGGACTAAGTCACCAGCTCTAGTGACTGGAGCTGCAGTCAGGGGAGTACAGGGGAGAGGAGGGACAAGCCTCATGACTGGGGAGGGTTTTGTGGTGGTATTGTTGTTTTTCCTGCAAAGGGAGTCCAGGCCATCCTCTATCAAAGCCAAGGAATTATCTGCAGATAGTGATTGTCCTGTTAATCAGGAAGTGGTTTCTGATTAAATTGATTTCAGTTCCAAATAGTTTCATCCAAGATCTCCCCAACCTGCCCTCCCTCTGTGTCAGGACAGGCTGGTCAGGGGGTTTTTTCCACCCTGGAAGAAACAATTGGTCCCTCAGAGCTTCCAGTCCCTGCAGGAAGGCAGGAGGCAGCCCTGGGGAGGGAGAGGAGTGAGCATGGAAATGGTGAGAGGCAAAAAAGAGGAGTTCAGCTCTGCTGAGCTGGAGTCTGGTGGGGTCTGGGTGAGGGGAGTGGGGTCCCTGGGTGCCCCTGGGTCCCAGCAGGGTCCTTCTGTCCTTTGCTGTGTCCTCTGCCACGGGCTGGGGATGTGGGGAGATGTGGTCCTGCTAACAGCAAGGTGGGAAGGGATTTCCCACCCAGAGCACCCCGTGTGGGTTGCTGAAGGGTCTGGGGAAGGGGAGGCTGAGCTGGAGCCTCTGCTGACCTTAATCTGGATGTAGCCAAGCATCAGGCAGCCTGGGAACTCTCATGAGCACAACAATCCATTTTTAAAGAGAAGAGCTGAAGGAAATGACAAACTAAGTTACAGAGACTCTGACCCAGCTTGCTGTTGTGTATTTAAATCCATTGTTATAGCCTGGGGCGTCCTTGAATAATTATTTTTGATGACTGGCTCTGATGTGCTGCTCAGGTCTAGATGATGCTACCCAAGGAAGGCCAGGGCTCTCTGAGTTCAGAAACACTGGTGAGGGGCCAGGCTGGCTGGCTGGAGCTCTGTCCCACCTGAGGAGGAGGGACCACAACTGAGGATTTTGGCAGGAGAAACCCCTGAGCTCCTGCTGAAATCTGGGGTTTCCGTCACTCCTCTCTAAAGGACTTGGTGCTGCTGCAGGCAGTTCCCTCTTAACAGCATCCTTCACAGCTCTGCCAGAGGTCAAATAAAGAAAAAATTCCTTATGGGGCAAATTGAGGTTTGGGTTCAGTGGGCCAGAGAAATGCCCTCCTGTAGAGGTTAGTCCTCGTGCCACCAAACCAGGAGCACCTCTGGTTCCTGGTTACATCCCCGGGTTCCTTCTCCTTTGGAATCTGACCCAACAAAACTTCTCCTGACAGCCCTGGCCACCAGTGCTGCTGGGTGGGATGGGCAGGGACTCAGGCTGGGGGGCTCCATGTGGTGGGAACTGTTTCTCCACCTGAGTGTCCCTGGGGAGGGCTGGACCGGTTGAAGTTCTGTGAAATGTTTGTGCTGCTTCAGCCTCCTCCTTGTCCCTCCCCACAGGGCTGAGCTGAGAATAAAAGTGAATGTTAATGTCAGAAGCTGCTCTGCAGTTTGTAGCTGAGGTTCTGAGCTACAGCACATGCTTCTGTCAGATCACCTTCACCAGGATCACCTTGGCAGAAATTGCTTCTGAAAGACAGTGTTTCTGTTCTGGCTTTGAAGATCTGATTAAAGTATGTTCTGTTTTGAAGGAACTGAAAATATACTGGTTAATTTAATAGATAGCTTCCTTTAGTTGGGGGATTTGTCCCTGTTAGGCACATCATTCAAAAATTATCTATTGTGGTTGAAAAAATAATTCCAAGACGTGTGGATTTGCGCTAATGTCTGTCTTCAATTTCCTTCATACTTCATTACTGCCATGCCCCAAACAGCAATCCTTTCCTAACCAGGGCTTGTTTCTCCTGTCAGGTTATTGTTCATCATGATGTATGAAGCAACAAGGTGGTGTTCTCTTGATTTTCATGAGTTAAGCTACCCATCCACTGCTGACAGCCCTGCTAAGCCGGAGAAGTTGAATGTTTAAGTCATAGAGTTTTACACCAAATCTTTCATTTTGACAGAGCAGATGTTTTTTCCCTTCCTCCCACCCTCAGAATTCCTTCCCCTGTTGAACGTTGCAGCCACCACTTGGGGGGAGGACAGAGGGAGGGTGGGCAGATGGACAGGCACAGGGATGGCTGGCAGGGCCACCAGGCACCCCAGCAGGACAATGTCACTCCTCCCTGTCCTGTGTCATCTGCCTCTGCAGAGCTGCTAATTCATCAGAGGGAAAAGCAGAGCAAAGATTAATCATTAAATATTAGTGCAGCACTTTGATAGCCAAGGCACTCGTACCTGCTCATTAGCTGTGTTTGGACCACTGAAAATGCATAATTTATTTCCTGGGGTGGCTTTGACAACACGGGCAAGAAAAGGATGGCTGCCCTGTGGGAAAAGGGACAGGGCAGACAAATTCCTGTCTCACGGGGTGATTTCAGGTGTCCAGACCCCCCAGGCTTTCTCTTTTCTCTTCCTCTTGGGTTTCCTGACATTAATCTCCTTGGCTCTACCTCTGCTGAGCAGGTTATTGCTGCAGCTGGAAAGCAAGGGGGGGACAATCTTCTCTTGAGGCAGCAGGTGAAAATGCACTCTAGTTGATCAAGATGCCCCATATGGATCTGTAAATGTGACCCAATAAATCCAGAGTGAGATTTATTTTTTTTTTCCCCCCCCTTTTTGAACAAGTTGCTTTTGTTGTTCAGGTCTGAGTGTTCTTCCATGCTGTAGGTGGGGATGATCTAGCACAAGGAGCAGATAGTGATCTCAGCTAGAACATCTGGCACTTTATTTAGCATGCAAAGGAAGTCAGTGGGGCTGCAGCATACGTCTTTGCTATTGTACTGCTGTTCTGAAATGAGTCATTTTGACTTTCTTACCTGTACCCTGGAAACCTGTGTCCTTACTTGTGAGTTTTATGAGTAGATGCGGTATGCCAGAAAAACAGGGAAAAAAAAAAAAAAAGAGTAAAAGAAAAGATTACATCTCTTACCCACCAGCTGGGGGTAAACTCCTGACAAGTTAATGCCATAAAGTTTATTTCCACTGGTTGTATTATTGCTTTCTATCTACTTTTCCCCAGGGCACTTACTGTAACATCAAAACACCAAATATCTTTTTAGGAAATTGCCCTGGAAAAAAAAATAAAAAGAAAAAAAATTAAAAGGCAGGCAAGAAAAAAAAAAAAAGGGGTGATGGATTAGTTCTTAAAACATCATAACAGCTCCTTATACTCCTTTCTGTCAGTAGCTTCATTTCAAAATGTTTTCTTTCTTTGTCCCCTGATTTTCCATGGCCTGTTCTATTATTGCTTTTGTTGTCAGATGCTTCCAGTGCTTGAAGTGCTCTTTGCAGAGGCATCAGGGAGCTGCGTGGAGTGGCAAGGAGCTCACAGGATTTCTGAGCCAGCCTCCACCAGCTCTGGGAGTTCAGCTCCTGGAAGTTGGGCAGTGCCCTCCTGCAGCTCTGCCTGGGGTTTCCACACCCACAGCTGGAAAAGAAACCTGGGCTATTGAGCTTCCCCGTGGTACTTTTACCTTATCTTAGTGGGTCCTTTAGAAGGAAAAGTAACCCTGAGTTTTGTATCTGCACACAGAAGCAGTTGCTCTGGTAATTTCACATGCAGAGAGGAAATGGTTTGGAAAAAAAAAAAAAAAAAATCTCAGGGTTTTGATCACATGTATATTTTTTTTCCCCCCGAAATTATATTTTTTAGAAATTCTTTCACCAGCCAAAGGTCTCATCATGGCATCCCAAGTAATAATCACATCCAAGAGGCACAGCTGCAATTCCTGTCTGCTCCCAAGCAGAGAAGGTGCCAGAGAATGTAATAAATGGGGCAAATGAGCACTGGAATGTTGAGAGTGGTTTTGCACTGATCCATTTTCTTTCGAGCTGCACAGTTCATCTACTGCAGGGGAAAGAAAAAAAAAAGTCATAAAAACATTTCACTTGCAAAATGCAGTAGTGTATGTGGTTTTCCATTTATCCACATTTTAGGAGGTGTTAAATGTACTGGAACACAGCAATAACTACAGCCCACAGCTGTATCCCAGCCTCAGCTCCTCTCAGCAATAGGTGCTAAAACCAGAGGTTCCAGCTCCCCTCTGGGGGTCGTGCCCAGGGTGTGGGGGTGGTTTCATCGAGGTGAAGGGCTACACTTTAATTTGAAATTAATGCTCCTTGCTGGAGGTATCCAAAGTGGAACAGCTCCAAACCACAAAGCAGCCTCAACCTTCCCCTGCCAAGTCCTGCTTGGTTTGGACCACCTTGCTCTGAACAAGGAGCATCTCCACAGGGCTCCAAAGGGGCATTCAGAGCCTGGATTGGATCTTTGAGGCAGATTATTCATTTTAGATGGGTTAAATTTGGCACTCCAAGCCCTATTGTACATCCCCATTTGACGTCCTTCTGCTGCCTTGGCTCCAGAAGAGCATTAGCATTTTTTAATTTTTTTTTTTTTTTTTTATAAAATTATATATGCCAAAGGCTCAAGTCCTTAACATGTGTGGAACTGATTTATAGCATTACTTGGCAATCTGGAAGCTGTTCAGTGTTACCTACCAGCCCTGTTTGTGCATTTTAGAGCAGAAAGGAGACAGTTTGCTGCTCCGCTGTGCAGCTCGCTGAGAACTTGAAGTTCTCCTGAGAAGCAGCAGCTTGCTGTTACCCTTGGAGCTCCCAAGCTTCCTCGGGAATTACGATGATTTCTTTGGAATCCTGAAAAGCTTTAAATTCCAAGTGTACCTTGAACCTGCCTTTCCTCCCCCTGGCTTTGGCACAGCAGAGGTGACAGTGCCAGGCTTTGCCGGGGTTTTCTTTTCCGAGGGGTGAATTCCCTGCCTGGTCCTCTGCAGGGCTCTCCGTGGGGATGTCAGGAGTGGGGGAAGGGAAGGAAAGAGACTGCAGCAGAGAGTTAGTTAGAGCTGGAAGCTGCTGCTGACATTTGGCCTCGACTGATGCTGACATTTGGCCTTGAACTTTGGGAGTTTCAGAGGAGGAATCTGGAGAAGAGATGGAGAAAGATGTCTTCAATCTTTTTTCAAGTAGGACAGAACCATCTGAAAGACCCTGTTAGGAAAAGAGCTATTGATGATAAAGGCCAGTGAGGATGTAGCTGAATCTTTATTCAGCTGGAAAACTATGAGCCAAAAGACCCCAAAAAACTTGGGTTTGTATTTGAACTTTTCTGTTTGATCTGAAGGGCTGGGTTTGTGGTGGGTTTGGCTGGAGAGCTGGGTCTGTGTCAGTGCTTTGGGAAAGGGGTGGGATTGTGGCAGCTTGGAGTAACCCTGCTGGTGAGCCAGTGCTCCTGCTCCCAGAAGGACCCTTTAATCAGGTAATCACATCTGGGCATCTACAACCCTCTTAACAACGGAGACAAAAGTTCAGCCAGGCATATTAGCCCCTTAATTAATAATCCTGACATTTAACTACTCTGCTGTTACCCATTAAGCTGCCTCTGACATTGATGGAGTGCCAGGACGTGTTGTAAGTGGGGTGTTTGGTGGGATGGTGGAGCAGTGCCTGGGTGGAGCTGGACAGGGCAGATGTGCTTTCTGGGGCACTTGTGTCCTTAGACAGCTCCCTGAGACTCAGATTTCTCCTTTGGTTCTGTGGGGTCTCTTGCTTGACCCCTCCAGACATGGACTGCCAAACGATGGCTCCACCCACACTGTTCTCCTTACCCTTGCAGCAAAGTCTGCATCAGTCCCCAGACCAACACAAAAAAAATCTCCATTTTCTCACTGATCTGTGATTCTCTGGGGGGTGAAATGGGAAGATGTTCTGCCATCTAGATAAAATCTCTGCCAGGGCAATGGCAGAAGGCCATATGCTCAGGAGAGGTCAGGGTGACAAGTGGAGGGACACCGAGAAATGAAAAAGTCCATTCTGAAAAATTACATCCTGTGCACCATCCAGCAAAAATACAAAATACAAATTCTAGGTGAACCGAAGCATGAGCAATGTGATCACTGGTGTGGCTCATGACCTTTAATTGCTTTTGAACTTTTAGATGCTACAGAGTGTAACAGGATACCCTGAAGGTGTCAAAACCAGAGTGTTTCATCTGGCAAATGATCCAGACTAGAGCCCATCACATTCTTTTGCATTAGGACATCATACTATGTTCTTCTTTGAAATAAGTAAAATTAAGTTGAGCCAAAGCTTATAATTCAGATGGCTACTACTCAGATGAAATTTTAGGAAGAGAGTCAAAAGCAGAACAAGAATATTGCAGGTTTGCCTGAAGCATGGAAATGATCTGGAAGTGCCCTGGGAGGAGCCTGCCCGGCACTGGCAGCCTGAGCTCCATCCCATTGGGATCTGGGAGCCCCACAAGCAGGGAGGTTCCTCATGATACCTTTATACCTGCTGGGGGCAGCTGCTGTCACTTAGTATTCAATGTCATACACTTGATATAAGTGGGGTTTAAACAGCACTTCTGCCCCGTGCAGTATTTTTTTTTTTTTTTTAATATCCCTTTGGCTTTGGGATTGGCCGCAATGTACAATTCTGTAAATAACCTTGAGCATAAAAAAGAGATTCTACTCCAGAAAACTCTTTCATCTCCCCTGTTTTTATGGATCAGCAAAGGTGTCAGAAGTCTGACACTCCAGATAATTGAGCTCTTGCATTTAGAGCACAGCCTACAAATAATGGCAACTTTGCTTTGAAAGAGTCTTTCTAAACTTGGGTTTGACAATTAGCATTTCAAAAGGTTGCAACTCTGGAACTGCCACCTCCTAATGCACACTTTGCATCAAACGGGAGGATTAATAGCACAGCCCCAAACCCAGCCATTTTATAACCTTCCTGCCTCGGAAGTGTTCCTGGAAACTCTGCTACATGAAACCCTGGAGTCAGGTACCCAGGACCCATTGGGCATCCTCAGCTGGGGCTGGGAAGAAGGGGACAGAAGGGGACATTCATCTCCCTGCACAGCCCAGACTTCACTGTCTGGAGCTGCTTTCCACTCCAGGTAATGGCTATTGGACAGACTTACTTCCATGAGAAAAGTATCAAAATTTTTCCAGAGACTTCTTTGGGTCCTTGTTAGGTATAAATGGTAGAACAGCAGCTCTGTCTTGGAGACCAATGCTGTCCCTGCCCTGCACATGTTGCAGGCACAAGCTGAGTTAGCCAGGAGGGAGCTGCTCCACAGGCTCTTAAAAAAAAAACAAAAAAACAAAACAAAATAAACCACACAAAAAAAACCCACCAAAAAAACCCCCCAAAACCCACCTCAATCTCTGCAGCTCCAGGCCCATCAGTGTCACACCACCTCAATACTCTGCTCTGGTTTGGCTGCCATGAAAGCAGAGCTGAATCAGTGCTAGGGACTGTACCAACCACCTCTGACATGGCCAAGGGGACACTCGAGAGGCAATGGGAACAATGGGAATTCTCCACATCCAGAGGAGAACAAGAGGCTGAGGTGGCAAACAAGAGCCACACAACCCCAGTCCCACACTAGCCAGGGACCCCAGGGTTGGTCCTCAAGGGTATAAATGCAGGGAGGAGGCTGCATGAGGGAGAAACACTCAGATTTGGGGCTTATTTCTCTCCTTTAAATGAATGCAAACAACAGGGGTTTTCTTTACAGCTCGTTCTTTAATAACTTGGGTTAGTCATAATGAAATCTGTTCTTAGGGTAGAATTAATATGAGATAGTAATGGTGATTAGGTAATTAGCAACTACCAGGAGTATTTAACCTTCCTGGAGACAGCGTGCCTGACATCACCTGAGCTTGTGCAGACTCTGTGAAAAGAATGAACAATTTTAAATTACCCCATTTAAGTTATTAATTATGAAATACAAACAGGCACAGAAATGATGGCAGTGGTGCTAGGTATCCCGCTGGTTTTTTCCACTTCTGCATATCTTAAATCTATGCATTTCCTGTCTTCCATTTCATTATGAAATTGAAACAGGATTGCAAGCATCAAAGGACATCTCTGGTCACCACTGGCCACTCATACTGTTAGCCCTGCTGCCAGGAACCATCAGGGAGGAAAATTTCCTTTTCTGCTCCCATTACCTGAAAATCCAGTTCAGACTGCAATGTTTCTGTGGCCAAGGGTTTTGGTAATATTTTTTTCTTAGTACTAATGTTTTCCCTTATAACAATACTAACTTTAGTAAGTAAACTAATATTGTTTCCTCTTTGTACGTGTCACTGCAAGAGGTTATTGAGCTGCACTGATACCTGAGTTGATTTTTTTGCCTGCCACTGTACCAGCTCCTGGTGCACACACCCCGATGGAGCTGTTCTTCTTCTTTAAAGAAACAATCAAACAGAGCTTGGAGAAATTAAAAGAAAAGTGACTCTCCCTAAGAAGCTTCACGAGCAACCTCTCAGTAGATATTTATATACAGACCTGCAGTCCTGTTCCAAAGGAACTCCACAAACATTTGCTCCCCTAATGCATGTTTACAGCTTTGGAGTTTGTTTTCATAAATTTTCTATTTGGTCACTTTGTGGATTGTAAATGTACATGTGTGAGTGCATAAATCTGCTTGCCTGTGGGTCTCTGCCTGTCCCATCCAGGCTAATCCTCTCTCCTTAATGCACATTTATAGCTCTTCTCCCAGCTCCTCAGCCTGCATTACAGTTTCTCTTTATTAGGAGCCAGCAATGTATTCATGCATTCCTCAGTGGGAAGTGTGCTCCTAACTATTACCTTGGACACTCATTTAGTTGAATTTGATAGTGACAACAGATTGACATTGGTAAGGTTAATGATCCAATACTTTATTTCATTGAACAAGTTGAACAACATTTAGTACACTGTTCCACAATGTCCTAGAGAGCTGGCTGGGCTATTACTTTAATGGCACTATGGCATCTTTGCCCTTTAAGTAATTGGCACCGTGAAAATATGCTCCAGATCCTGTCACAATTGATTAGCATTGCACTGAATTACAGAAAAAAAGAAATACTTCTATTTTCCCTTTTCAACCTCTTTCTGTGGAAGAAAGGCAAAAATTCCTCTCTGTGGTTGTGAGGAAGTGAAGTGACAAAGTCCTGGCTGCTGCCTTGACTTTGGGGATCTGGAGCCAACATCAATCCCTGCCCCACACCTCATCCTGACCTGCTGAGTCCATGCTTTTGGGATTTCACAGGAGTTAGTCCTGTCTTGGCTTTATTCTGCAATTCCAGAGCAGTTCCCAGAGACCTTTGCCTTTTCCTGGGCCCCAGCAGGGCTACAGGGACCTTCATGGCTTAACCCATGGAGCAGGAGGTTGGTCCCTACTGTGAGCCCTGCAGCTCCCCAGCATCCCCCCAGGTTTCTTTTCAGGGGGAGGAGAAAGCAGCTCTGGGGGTTAAACTGAGTGTGTGACAGATACCAGTGGGGTTGGCTCCTGGCTGCTCCCCCTGCTAGAGGTGGTGATGTGATCCCCCTGCACTGAGCTTGCAAGGCTCGAAAGCAAGGAATTTTCCATCTTCCAGAGAGGCTGGGAGATGAAAGGAAAGATGCTTAAGATGAATTCTCTGTTCAGTGTGATACCCAATAGCACAGCTCTGCAGTGACAACATCTGTAAAGAGAGAGGTGGCAGTTGGTGGCAGTGACTCAGAAGACAACCAGTGTTTTCAGCGTGGAAATCGAAGGTGCAAAGTATTAATAACAAAAAATTTCTTGACTTTGAACTCATTTTGTCCTTCTGTCACCTTCGCCCTCTCTTTTAAATTACCCTTGATTGTACAACATCTGCTCCCTTCATGCTTGCATATGGCTGTCTCCTTAAATCTGCATTTCTGTCTAGGGGCTGCATACAAATATCCAGCTGAAAGTTTTCTTTCACTTTGTCTGGAAAAGAAAAATTAGTATTGGCACAACCAGAAGGGAGCTAACAGTGGGGGAAGGGAGACGTGGGGAGGAAGGGCAATGGCAAATGTCAGCCAGGAACACTGGTGAGGAGCAAAGATGAAGCAGCTGAAGGATCACACTCTGTATCTTCAGACAGGAGTTTGTGTTTCATTCTTATATTCAAAACCCCAAATCCTCACAGGTGTGATGCTCTGCAACATGAGAAGAATGACATTTTTTTAGGTGCATAGGATGCTTAGCTGCCTCCTCAGTGCCTTGACCTCAGATGTGACAAATCATTCCCTTATCTTCTACTCAAGTCCTTATTTTAAGCCCATCACTGTGTCATCTGCCTGAGCTCTATCACCTCCCATGCCCTGCATGAGGTCGGAATTGCCCGAGGGTGTATCCTGGGTGCCCTGGGAAGGACACAGGGAATGCCCCTGCCCATAAACCCTGGTGCCACCACCGAGGATGCTCATGTCCACAGGGGCAGCTCTAGGACCCTCCGTAAGACCACAACACCCACACCTCCAGGGGAGGCAGCAGCATTTCTTTGATGCTGCAAGAGAAAGGGCTCCTTTGATCAGCTGTTTTATTCAGGGTTTTTTTGTTGTTTTTTTTGTAACCTTCCTCTCTCCTGCCTTCCCTCCCTGCAGCCCACCCCTTGGCCCTTTTACCTCCATTCCCCAGCTGAGCCTTTCTGGAACCTACTCCAGATTTGTCTCCTGCTTCCCTGAACACCCATTATTATGTGGAATAATAATGCAGGAGCTCTGCCCGGCACCTCTGCTCAGTGGCTCCAAGTGGGCTGAATTGGAGCCAGCGGCGGGGGGTGATAAATTCAGCCTGAGCTGCCTTTTCCTCAGCAAACTGCAAATTGCCTCAGCAGCACAGCCCACAAAAGGTTCCTGCCGAGCAAATTTATCTCCCATTGTCGACCCAAGGAGGAAAGTGGAGAGGACCAGGCATCTTATTTTTAAGAAGTCACATTTGATCTTGTTCAGGCTCAAAGTCCAGACTATTTTAAAGGACTTTTCGTGGAAAATGCAGGCCTGAGAATGCAGCTCAGATAAAGGGATTTATTTTTAACTGCAGCCTGGGTTCATGACCATGTAAGCATTTCAATTTTGAGCCACTCGGTTTGAATAATATATTTCACCAAAGTGAATGTTATGTCATCTAATAACTCATGGGTGGGAGGAGGTATGGTGTCTAGGGAAGGGAAGAATGAGACTGCTAGAGAGAAATCACCCTCTAAAGATTACCCTGAGCTTCCTGAAAAAAAAAAAAGGAGGAGGGATGGTGAGACACCAGAGGGTTTATCTCCCACTCAGGAGTTCACACTGTGCCTCCTCCCATATGGTTCAGTCCTCAGATAGCAGCATGATGGACACTCCTGGGGACTGGGAGGTGATGGATATGGAGCTGGAAACCCCCAGTGATGGATGGCAGAGGGAGGGTGAGGGGGCCAGGTGGTGACTGATTGATAGCAGCACAACTGCAGGATCCACAATTAATGGCACGAGGCACCTCTGATGTATGATAACACTAAATACCTTTGTATTTGACTCTGCCTTGTCATGTTGCTGCTCTACTGTCCTCTAAATGTCAGTTAGCAAATTAAATGGGGATGTTTGGTACCAGTTTGCTGAGGCTGGCAGTGGCTGGGCCAGAGGAGCCCTCCCTGGCATCCCTGAGCATCCACTGCTCCAGAACCAGGCTGGGCTGGGGGCAGCCAGGACCATCCTCCACTCATCAGAGCCGGATGATGGGATTTCTGAGGATGTTTCCAGGAATAAATGCTTGACTGCCTGTAATTGTACTCTTCATTAGCATCCTGGAGTTGCAATTTGTATGGGAGTTGTTGTTAGCACCCACCTCTGAGATGGAAGCTCTGCTGAGGGAACAGGCAGAGAGCAGAGCAGCTCCTGAGCATCTGTGACTGAGAGACAAGGGTGGGAGGTGACAACAAGGTGCTGGAAGGCAGGGAAAATGGCCTGGGAACAGCTGCTGGGTGCAAGGAAAAGGCCAATCCAGCATCCAGAGGCTGCTCTGAGCCTTCCTGGGGTGCCAGGTCCTCTGGAAATGCATTTTGCTTGTTCTGACTTAACTTCAAAATCAGGTTAATGGTTTCAGAATCCGGTGTGAATGCTTACTGTGTGCTCTTCCAAAGCACATTAGTGACTGCAAAGGAATTATTCTGGAATTATCAGCGTGTAAATGAAAGCAGATTAGCTTGCCTTGCCTCAGTGTACCTACTTGTGAAATAATGTTAAGTAAATACTTCCATGCTGGTGTGAAGTCAGGCTTAATTTATTGATGTCATGCCTAATTAACATTTCAAGATCCTTCCTCAGAAAGAGGATTATTAGTAACAATAATATTTATTATTCCACTGGTGTTGATTTTAGCTCAATTCATATGGAGGGATGATCAGTACCTGTGAGGCAAGAAGTGATGAGCAGCCCGGGGGCAGCCTGACCAGCACCCAGGCAGCACATTCCCCAGCCCAGGAGACCTCTGCTCAGCTCTGTGGGCAAAGTGAGAAACCACCAAACCAAATATCTATTCAATTTCCCTTAGCTCAGTTGAAAACCAATCAACCTATTTGAATTCCAAGTTGAATTTTAAGGGTTAGAAGAGATTTTCCTACTTAAACATAATGAAAACCAAATATAAAGTTGTTGTTTTTTTTTTCCAATGGCCTCTAAACATAAGTGTTCTTTTTACGCTGTTTCCCAAGGACAGATACAAAAAAATAGTCACTCCTCATCTTCATCTAAGATATCTTCATATCTTTTCCCATGAAAATAATTCATGTCATGGAGAAAAAAGCCTTCTGTGAGTCACTGATGAGTCTTTGATGCTTAATGTGCTGTCCAGCCCATGCCCAGAGTTCTGAAACTCAGTTTAACGAGAGGATCTGATTTTCCTCCTAAAAAAGCATCATTAAAGTTTCCCCTTCAAATTTTCCTTAACAAGCAAATGAACGTTCTCCTGGCGTAATTATAGTTTCTTTTTTTTTGAGTTTCAGTTAGGAAAAAGCCAGCCTCCTCCATCCTGTGTTTTTACACCAGGAGGAGCCCAGCCAGCTGAGCCAGGCTGTGAATTATTTCACCAGGGCTTGTAGCAGGGTTTCAAATGGGGGTTTGACAGGACTCTTGGGAGGCAACCTCCCCCTCTGCAGGGAAAACCCAAGGAGGGTTTTGTACAGAATGCTGCATTCTGCTGACTCAGCTTTTCCCGGGGTTTGTTCAGCATTTCAGTGGGTGCTTGTTTGAGCATCTGGGTGTTCTGGCATGATTAATCTTTGCTCACACCTCTCTGTTTACTCCCCAGCTTCTGCAAGCACCAGGCAGCCTCCTGGGTAGGAATGTATTTTATTTTCTGTCCGTTTGTAATTGCTTTTGTGTTCAACCTTTTCCTGTGCTCCCCCTCTCAGAGCAGAGGTGACAGTGAGGTACAGACCCCTTGGTACTTGCTTTGGCAGGATGCATTGCTCTGATTATTTTCCCCCCGCCAAGTTGTTGCTGCTTTCCCCTGTTCTCCCTCCCTCCCCCTTCCTGCATGGCTGCTCTGCCGTGTTCAAGCTGCTGTTTTTCTGTTGCTTTTCTGCTGTGGGCTTGCAAATCATTTTCCTTCCCCAGAAATGGTGTATATCCCTAACAGCTGAACCAGTAGGACGTGAATAATTAGAGTGGAGTGCAAGTAATTTTTGAGTCAAGGCCTCGGTGTGTCATGGGTTGTAAAATTTAATCTGCCCAGCAGCTCCTGGCCTCGCATCAATTACATAGAGTAAAATGAGGGAAAAGTGTCCCATATTTCTGTGCAGTTATGGGAAATGCCATCCTTGTGTTTGAACACTGCATATTACCTGTGCAGGACCTGTGCTGTGTGTCCCTGTTAGAGGGGGAGCTCCTGGCAGGAGCTGGAGATGAGGGGCAGGAACGTGGGACTTTCGACTGGTGGGATCTGCAGCCTCCTTGTGTGATGCCATCAAAAGCAGTAAAAAAAATTGAGAATGGTGGCAATGAGGTGACTCACCCCCCTGTGCCCCAGCCATGCTGACTATTGTCCCCAGATGTCCCCAGGGCTGGGCAAGTTCTGGGCCAGGTGCCACCTCTGTGTGCAACCGGAGGAGGAGTTGCTGCCTGTAGATGTGTTATTAGCCTATTAAATTTAAAGGATCTTCATTCTTTTTCCCTGGGGTAAGCTCTTTCCCATCACCTTGCCTTTGCCAAAAGCAAAGGTTTGTGTGTGAACATTCACTTTCAAGCAGCTCGAAGTCCCAAGTCGAGGCTGCCTTAGCAAAAGGCTGCAAGTCTGGCTCTGTGTGTCTGCATTGAACAATCAGGCTGCAATACAAATAATAATAAAATACACCATGCATCTCAAAGTGCCAGGGAGAGAATGAATAATTAACCGTGTAATAGAATATATAAACAGAAACTGCATTAAAACACAATGAAAATACGTAGGGAATCAACTATTGTTACAGCTCTCCCATCTGAGTCTGACTGGGGATGCTTAAACCCTGCTCTTGAGAAAAAAACCTTCTCATTAGCACTCTATTTGTATGCTCCTGTAGCATTTTTGAGAAATTAAAAGTAATTGATACATTTGAGGAAGCACAAGCAGTAACTATTTTGTATTTTTTAAAAGCTTTGCAGCTATCCAGGAAGAAAAGTGCTGGGCAGGCAGAATGCTGCAGCTCAGATCTGCTCAGAGTGATGCAATGAAGCCCTCTTGTATAGGAACCTGTGACTGCATGTAGCAAACCAGCACACAGAGGGTTTCTGAGGTAACTGTGCAAAACCTGGAGTGATCCCTGGGTTTCAGGACTTGGGCTTTTCACTGGGCTGGGGAAAGGTTTTTCTCTTGGCTCAGCAGAGCCACTGGAGAGCAAGCTCCTGCCCATCACTCCTTCTGCTAAATCTGGACTCAGTGCTGGCCTCAGACACCCTCATTTTGTAATGTCAAATGCCCTAATTACAAGTAATTTGGGAAAAGTCTTGATAGCTGTGAGTGTGTTCAATGGAACAGATTAAGCCCAGGACCAGGAATTTCTGTGTGATACTCGGGCAGCAGCTTTCTACCACAATTTTGATGAATATCTAACACATCAGTGCCCTCAGCTGTGTACAGTATCTGCAGTGGGAGTAATCACACGGAGTGGACCTCCAAAGGAGGCTGTTTTATTAGGTAAAAGGGAGTGAAGCACAGAAAATAGTATTAAAGATGAACAAATACCTCCATTATTTCACAAAATTAAATGCACTTTTCCAAGTAAAGAAGGCAGAAGTCAGTCATTATCTGCCTATAATACATCACAGCAGATAATAAAGAGGGGTTTATGATCTCTGAAAGCAAATTAGAGGATATTTAAACAACACATCTTTCTATGAAGGAGTGATAATTACAAAATCAGGTCAAAACACAGAACAATCTAACCCTGCCCCAAGCTAATGTTACTTGAATAAACTGAAATCTCCCATATTCTCTCTCAGAAGAAGGATTAATTTGGGATGCAGCTGTTCTCATTATTGTTTATCATCTGGACTCGTGAGCCCTTGTTAGTGTGTGTTGAGACAGCCCAGCCCATCCTTGCTTTCTGCCTGGCAGAGCACAGCTTCTCCCTGCTGCCACCTTCACCTCTCCCAGAGTTTTTGGGTAGGAACCTGGTTTTCCTCTGGCTTAGGCAGCTCTGCTCTTCCCACTGCCAGTGCACATAGAGCCCTGAAGTTCAGGAGTCAAGCAAACACTCATTCAAATCAGGAGTTGGGGAATTTTGCAGGAAAAATTTTGAATTTTCTTCAGGGCACTGCTGGGCCCGTATCACTTTCCTTTTTCTCTTTGGGCATTGCCAATAATGTATTTTCTTTAAGAGGCAGGTGAGGCTGGGCTTTGGTCAGAGGGTTTGGATAACCTGCTCTGGTACAACCCAGATGGCTCCAGGGCTGATCACCCTTGGGGTTGCTGGGGTTACAGCCCAGCCCCCAAATCCTCCCCCCTGACCCCAGTGGGATTTTAACCCAATAGCAGTAAGCAAGGCAGAGCACATCCAAGGGATGGATCCGTGCTCACAGCTGACAGATACTCCATGCTTTTGACAGACAGAGGGAATTAGGTTCTAAATCCTCTGGTTATCTTTTGCAAAATTACCCAGAGCCCATCTTGTAGTGATTTTAATGACTTTTCTGGGACAGGGACAGCTGCCAGCATAGCAGGGGGACCAGGAGCTGACAGTCACATTGAGCCCTGCAGGAACCATGGGTACAGATCAGACCTTGTTACTCGTAGCCATAATACCAGACTAAAGCAATTCCTCCAGAGTCAGGACAGCTCTTTGCTGTCTCCCTGGCATATGAACTCTGAATTATCAAGCATCCAGCAAAATGCTCTCCATTTCCACCCTTTTATCCCAGAACAGATTTTTGCTGATGAAAACAAAGGGTGAGCTGATTCCCTCTGACTTTCCTCTTGTCCAGTCCTCTGTGACCCACAGTATGAAAATGGAACTGATTACAGCTCTAGAAAACTCCCTGCAGGATCCTGCCTGCATTTACCCCCAAGGGAAGAGTGGAACAGCCTGAAAGGTCCTTTCCCTCCTCTAATTTTGGTGATTTTTATGATTCATTTTGCTCTGCCTGGGGAGTAAAAACGAAAAGGCAAAGCACCTAGACAAATTGTTTCTGACCCTGGATACTAATGGAGAGAAAAATGTCAGAGTGGATGGAAATGAGGTGGTTCCTGCTGCAGTTGGGAAGCTGATGGGAGCAGAGCTGAGCCCTCCCCTGAGCAGTCAGAGGCCTCAGATGATGGAGGAGGCCAGGAGTGGCTTTTCTTTCAAAAACCTGAGGGAAAAAAAATCTCCCTTTCCTCCTCCCGAGGGAGATCTGGGGTTATTTTTCCTTCTTGCCAGGAAAATAAAATTTCCAGCCATCTCCCAGTCCAGGTTAGTGTGTTGCATCCCTTCCTAGAGATTTCCCTCACACATTTCACAAAGGCACCACCAGAAAACCCGTATTAATGTTGCTGCATCCTTGGAGAAACTGCAGAGCAGCCTCAACAAGCATCTCTGCACCTCAGCTTTGCTCCCAGGCACCTCAGGCTGTGTCTGGGACCATTAAATCTCAACACTCTGCTCTCTGACAGTTTGGTACTGGCAGCAGGTCCAGAGCAGCCTCAGAAGCAGATCAGATGGGTGATAACTGTGTAATTTATGGAACTCTTTGCCCCTGCTACAGGAAAATAATTGCAGCAGCCAGCATAGAATAATGAGAGAGGTTTGTGCTGCATATTGTTTTCTCTTACTTTTATGGCACCTGACATCCAGCCCCGTGCCACTGAAAAAGTTGGGGGTTATGTGCTGTAGGTGGGAAAGTCCCACAAAACTGGGAAGTGCAATCCCCTCTCCTGGCCTGGGGTGCCACAGCAGAGCCCTGAATGGGGGATTTAAGGATTAAATGCCTGGGCACTGAAACTGAGGGTTTGCTGTGGCATGGGGAAAGGCAGTCCTGGGAAAGGCATTGGGAGAGGCCTGGAAGTGCCTGGGGAATGGGAATGCATTATTTGGAGGCTCAGGAACCAGCACTGAAAAAGGTGAGTGCTGAGGCAGGACTGCACCACGCTGTAGTAATGCCAGGCAAAAAAATAAATGCTGACAGCAAGGCAGAAAAGGATTCTTTCTTTAGGAAAAGGTGTTTTTCCTGCACAGATTTTTTCCTGCTGCCCTTTTAACAGCTCTAGCCAAATTGAAGAATCCAGCAAGAAACTCTGTCTGCCTAGAACATTCCTAAATACCTCTCCAGCTTTTAATTGAATGGCTTCCTTTCTTGGTAACAGCCACAGCAGGTAGAATTTTCTCCATTAAACAGTGTCATTTATTGTGATTAATTTTGTAGCTCTTATCAGGTTCATGCACACTGGTGACTTAGTTTTTTGAAGCCTTTTCCCCTAAACATGTCTTTTAATGACTTTCCAGGGGAGGGAGGGGAAGGAAGAGATTGACCACTTGAGATTCCTCAGTTTCCCTTGGAATGACTCCACAAATCAGTGTTGTCACCAGAGATGATGCCCCAAAGCCTGAAGCTTGGTGCCAAGCTGTGTGCTGAGCTGTTGAAATAACAGCAGCCTGAATTTTGGAGGTACCAAGAAATAACTGGAATTATTAGGACAGGTGAATAGGAATGAACTACAGCTTCATGTTGGGAAAGACAAATCTCCCTTGCCATGGTATCTGAGTCAATAAAATGCAGTGGGTAGCATCTCAGGGTGTGGGGTCAGGAACCAAGGACAGGAGTTGGGAGGGAAGGGCAGAGGAGAGGAAAGAGCCAGGTGCCTCCAGCAGATCCAGCCAGAAGATGAAAAGAAGCATCTGAAGTCACAGGGTTTCACTACAACCTCCTATTTCTTTCTGTGTCTCTCCAGTTGATTAGTTATGCTCTTCTTCCAATTAATTAGCTCAAAGAAAAACAGCCCTTTGTGCTTAGCCTTATAAATTACAGTCTTTTACTGTCTTATATGTTATAAGGGGTGACACTTTCTGCATTTTCTTAGCAGGGTCACATTTACAGTTCTTAAAGGTTGGTAAGGAATCTCACTTAGCCATGCTGTGCAGTGTGGACATGGGGAAAGGCCTTCCAGAGTTACTGTGATTTCTTTTTAAAAATTATCAGAGGAACTGGAAGAAAAATTTGTGAGGATCAAAGCAAACGACCTGTATTTAAAAAGACTAAGTAATGAAAAAAAGTTACTGAAAAAAAAAAAATAATGCATGTAAGTGGCAGAAAGAACTTCAGATGTTCATAAGACACCACCTGGAAAAAAGTGGGGAGTGTTCAGTTAGCAGGTTGGGGGTGCCAACAGGTTGTCACAGCCAATTTAGGGTTTCCTTCTGCCCCTGCCCAGAGCCTTCACTCTGCCAGGGTCCTGTCCCTGTGCTGGGGCATCACCTCACCAGAGGTGTTTGAGAACAAGGAGGGTGATTCACACTGACTGCAGGAATATTCAGAAAATTCAGAATTCAATGCTTTTGGGGGGTAAACAACATTTCCAGCTGAAGGTTTGGATGAGGAGCTTTCAGGGAGAGACCAGTTTCACTGAAGATGAGAGTGTTTCTCCCAGATTTACCCCAGGGTGAGGCAGAGCTGAGCTGACCCCATGAGTGCATCACTGCCTGGCTCCCCATCCATCAGCCTCTGCTTCCAGTGCTGGAAAGCAGCAGGAACCAAGACCTGTTGGCTGTGTTCCCTCCCCTCCCAATCCATCTCTGCCCATCCCCACTCTGCCTGTGCATGCATCTTCCCTCCACAAATACCTCAAAATGTACACAGGGAAAACACCCCCCTGGTGTCACTCTGGCAGTGGAAGGATAAACACAACCACAGCTTTTTTGCAAACCTGGTATCAAAGTTAGTGGGTGGCTTTTCCCCAGGGCTCCAGCCAGACTTAGGTCTTGGAAGCTTGGACCTTTCAAGCTCCTTTTTGGAGCTGGACACTGATTTCCTCAATGCCTTTCAGGGCACATTTCTTAAGTGCACCATGTCCTGCTGTGAGGTTATCGTGTAATATTAAAACATCAAGTCTGGGGCTGTGGTTTCAGTGCTCAGAGCTGTGTCAGGCAGCTCCTGGGGATGGACCTGAGGGCAGAGCTGGAGCTTCTGTTCCCCCCAGCATTTTGCTTTGTGCTCTGGTTAACCAGAAATGGAAAGAACCTTCCCAGGAGGGGGACAGCAGAGTTATGATGTGTTTTACTGATTGATCTGCACAGCAAAAAGTGAAAGAGCATAAAAAGGGAGTTTAGATAACATACAGATGGAGGTGTTCAGTACCAGCTTCGGGTCACAAGAAATTCTGTAATCATAACTGTAACTCAGCCACTTCACGTGGGGTTTGCAGCACTGGGTGATATACGACACATCAGTCAGAAACCTTGGACAATATTTTGATAGCTGTGTCCTTGGAACATTGTCTCCTTCAAAACAAGTGGAAAACTGAGTCATCATGAAGTACATCTCTTTCTCTCTCTATCCTCTGAGGCTCTGAGGTCCTCCTGGCCAGGACAGCACAGTCAGTGTCACCCCTGGACAGGGGCAGTGGCACCTCTGCCCTTGCTTTGTGTCACCTTCTGTCATTTAACACCAACTTTTAGGAAACAGGTAAAAATTTTCCCCTGGGATTTTTGGATATGAGCCTGAACTCCAAAATCCACATGGTTCCATCTTGCCTAATTACAGCCTGTCTGAAATGCTAATTGATCCCAGAGACTCAATATTCATAGTGGAGAATTATTACAGTGCCCCTGTTACAGTTAATCTGCTTGTCTGGGTTATTGGGCAAAAAGGTTCAATAACAGGCAAACAGCCTGCTGGGGGGCTGAATTTTTCTGGATTATTGATTGAGTTCTTAAGTTTAATGCAAGGAGACGGTTACACAGTACAAAGTGGGTTTTAAGCATCTATTTATTAAAGCTGAATTGTGCTGGAACTTCTGTTCAAAAGCACACCTGACAGCTAAATGAATAGCAAATTATTTCACAGCAATCTGTGCTACTTTCTGTTGTTTCTGCGCAGCAGCTCCCGCACGTACTGCAGGTTAAAAGAACTCTCAACCTTCTATTTAATACAATAAACTTTGTCAGATGTTGTTATTATTTTTGCTGAATGCCATATCTAAGTGTAATTTATGCAGAAAAGCTTCATCGACTCCCTGAGCAGGTTGGCAACAGGCTCCAGGAGTGAGGAGGAAGTGAGCAAGGTGGCTTTTGTTTAATCTAGTTCAATCAGTGCATAATTGCAGGCATCAGAAATGCTGGAGGAGCCAGTAAAACAACAATATTTGCATTCACCAAGGAGAACTCTGACCATTCTCTGTAGAGGAGCAGAGCAGGGACTGGGTGCCAGTGAGGTGTGAGATGCTCTGGGACAGGACAGGGGCTGGGAATGCCACCCTGCTCCTTGTCCTTGGAATACAAAATGGCATTGCCTGGCAGGAGCACCCCAGACAGGAGGCAGAGGGTTAACAAAGCAGAAGCAGGAGGGGTCCCAGCTGTGTCCTGAGCAGGGCTGAGCCCAGCTGGAGGGGGTCAGGGAGTCTATCGGGGGGCCCAGTGCCCAGGGTGGGCAAAGGGCTTTGCTCTAAAGGGCAGGGGGGGTCCTGAAGTTCTGTTTAGAGCTGATTTTTTTTTTTCTTTTTTTCTTTTTTTTTTCTTTTTTTTTTTTTTTTTTTTTTCTTTTTTTGTGAGAGGATCTTTTTGAAAGAAGAAATGGAGCTTGCTTTGAGGTCCATTCAAGAGCAGGTTGCAGCAGCCTATCTCCTCCAGCTAAGAAAGGTTTAAGAAAAAATACAATGGAAAAAAAAAAAAAATGATGCTGTGAATGGCTGCCTGGGCACAGGAGTTCAGCACATGAGATACAGAAGTGCAAAGGATCGTGGCTATGTGTGACCTGGAGTTGATTAAATCAAACATTTGGTCTTTTGTTTAACCTGGAAAGTTGTGAGGTGACTTCCCTGAGTTAATGGCTCTGGCTGCTGCTGGGCTGAGGCAGGTGGGTTGTGGTGGGGAATGGGTGGTGGGAGCTCTGCCTCTTGTGCTGGTCTGCTACAGCTCTTGCAGCAACAAATAATTCTTGTTCCTGGGTTTTGGTTTTATTTGGCATGGAGCACCCCAGCTTGCACTACTCAGATCCCTCTGAAATGCTCCTGCTCATGTTCAGAAAAGTGACAAACCTGTCCTGTACATCCCCTGTCCTCCAAGGCTGCTCCTGAGCAGCAGGGACCCTCTCTCAATGGGTGCTAAAGAGTTTTTGTGCTTTGTTTAAAGTGGAGGGTGGGGGGGGTTCTACACAGTGGGTGGGAAAGCTGGTCATAAAGTTTGACCCGGTTTATTTAATTTTCTGGCAATAATAATAATTCCTCCCTGGACTGACAGTCTTCATGTCAGAGTTTCAGCTCAATTTGAAGTGGCTGAAAGATGAATTCCAGGGGAAAAAAAAAATAAATCCTGCGGGTTGTGCAGTGGACGTGCTGACAATCTAACTGGAGTGCTGCTCTCCACCTTAATTCACTGCAGAAAAAATTACAGGCTGGCAAAAAGATCTGTATTTTATGTGATTATGGATTGTTTGTGTTTCTGTCCATTAGGAAGTAAAAAGGAGAAAAGGCATGGTGGTTATTTGTTAGGGGTTTTTCTAGGCTTGCACTGAAAGCAGTTCATTGCAGAGTCAGGGAGATGCTTGTAAAAATAGTACTTTTGGTGATGGTGTGAGCACTTGAGGGGGGGAAAAAAAGGTTTGCACTAGAAAAATTTAGTACTCTAACCTTAGAGTAGTGCTGCTTTAAAAATCGTATGCATGATTTAACATTTTTCCTTAACCCAGATCATTAAAAAAAAAAATGAATTAATTCTGGCTGCAATTTTCCTTGTCATGGGACCTTTGGAAATCAGATGCACAGATTCACTGCTGCTCACTCTGCTTCATGACCTGATGCAATTTATTACATGAGAGCAAAATGTCCTGTGTAAATCACAGCTGAAAATCTGAAGAAGCTTGCCAGAAATAATGGGAACCATCAAACTTTTTTTTCTGATAAAATGTCTGAGGGCTGTTTCTGATAGTACACTGGCTCCCTTACACTAAAGATCTAATTTCTGGAGCTTTAGGTGTGATTGGATTTTGAAGGTCTCAGGGGGGTTAGTTTACAAGAATAAGAACAATTGACAAAAATGGGCTGCCAAGATAACTTTCTGCAGCTGCTAATCAGTGTGTTTGAGTGTCCAAGGACAGCAGCCAGCAGCTTGAGTTTATTTTTCAGGCTGCACAGTTTTTCTATTTCTTCGGATTTTTTTTTTTTTATTATTATTATTTTCTCTTCTTCAAAAAGCCAAATAAGATTTGCAGAGTCCATATCCCACTCTTTATTGATGCAAGTGTAAATCAGCAAGCTAGCCTGCCCTACCCTATAAAAGGCTCAATGTTCTTCTCTACAACTGCCCATTAAGCTTCACAAATGGATAAATAAGGAACTGAGATGTGTCATTTATTCATGGCACTTGGAAGGCAGGGAGGAACAACATAAATCCCCGGGTACCTCGGACTTCAGGCCTGTCACTAAGCAACCTGGAGCATCACTGCTGGGGGTGCTGAGCACAGATCCAAAGGGGGTTTGCACTTTGCTGCCCGTGTCCTTTCCCAGTCCCCAGACAGCTTGGGGGACAAGGGGATGTTTGCTCCTTTCCCACTCTTTTTTTCCCCCTCTCCATCGTATTGTTTTGAACTCTGTGGACACGATTCCTTCCTGTGCCAAGAGTTTGCAGGGAAGAAAAGGCACAATAAATCTGGCATAGGGCAGCACTGCCAGCAGAAGGAGGGAATAATTGGGAGGGGACAGCTCTTTAGTTCTCCCTGCATGTGTGTGCACGTTGTGCATCTCGAAGGGAGGGCTTGCAAATGCACCAGGAATAGTAATTAAACTCCCAGCTCATCGTTATGAAAATGGGAGTTAGGGGGATGTTGCTGGCCTTCAGGATTAGCTGCCCAGCCTCACGGCAGCATTAGGTAGAGCTGAAAGCTTGGAGACCACAGCAGCACCAAAAACCTCTGCCTGAAGGCTGAGGGACGAGCCAGGAGCACTTTGTCTGCTCCTCAGCAGAGCCCAGGGGTGGAGGGGCAGAGGCAAAGGGCTGGTGCTCAGAGAAAATGATGCAAAGGAGAGGAGGATCCCTCTGGTTAGTGAAGTTACTCCAGCAAGTGGCTATATAAATGTCTTTATATTGTTATTTCCAATATTAGTTTGTTGTTCCTCCATGAAAGCTGATTTATTTGAAATGTTATTACTCGAAACACCCTAATCTT
The DNA here is from genome assembly GCA_038090715.1 of Florisuga fusca. Classification (NCBI taxonomy): domain Eukaryota; kingdom Metazoa; phylum Chordata; class Aves; order Apodiformes; family Trochilidae; genus Florisuga; species Florisuga fusca. The sequence continues at coordinate 2,642,877 of JAAWXA010000047.1, read as the reverse complement.
TTTGTAATAATTCATATACTGGAGATTACAGTTTTGGAAGGCAGCCCAGCTCTGGCTGGAATCCTATTTATGGATTAAAGGATTTGAACAGCATTGCAAGCTAGATCTCCGAATAGCAGGATAATGTAAACCTGGTTCCATATAAAATGCTTTACCTCTGCAATAGTAACCCCATTAAAGGCAGATTGTTGGAGGACGTTGGACAAGAGGACTTTCTCTGCAGAAAAGCAGGATATCTCACACCCTTGAAGAGCAAGGATTTTCAGAGCTGAGTCTTCCCCTTGTTAAGGTGCCCTGAGCTGCATTTGGTATCTCTCCTTTCTTCTGGAAACCATCATGCCAATTAATTATAGGGGGTTTGGGGAAAGTTCCACCAGAAATTTTGATGAAAGAACCATCGTTTCTGGTGGGAATTGAGCCACCACCAAAGGCAAACCAGGTACCCCAGCACAGAGCTGCCCCAGAATGGGGGGGGAGGCAGCTGGGAGCTGTGATTTCCCTGTAAACAGCCCATCCCAGGGTGCAGGATTCATTAGTGCTATTGGAGGGGGAATCCCACTGCAGGAAAATGTAAGCTTTGGGAATGTTGTTACTCATTTCCCATTTGATGTAACAGCCCGTGGGGAGCCCAGTGGAAGGCTGGGGTGCTGCTGTGTTTGGTTTGTTTTTTCTGCCTAAAATCCAAACTAGAGAATGGGCAGTGGCATAATTTAATTGGTAGTATGTTAGAGGCTTGGGACAAGACTTGAAGCAGTGCACTGAGGTGGCTTTGTGGGTATTCACAGTCACTTTTTATCATAATTGGTGTGTCCTGGGGCCTGGTGCCCTGGGCCAAGCTGAACAAAAGGTGGGAAAGGGAGGAAAGCTGTGAAGAACTCTGGAAAGTGAGGTCCCCTGTGTTTGAGGCAATGAGGAGGGATGAGCCAGTGCAGAGATGCAGGGAAAGGGCTGATGCAAGCAAATCCCACTGGTCTTCCCAACAAAGGTGGAAATGATGCAGTTGTTGCAATAACTGGGCCACAAAATGCTGAAAACTGGGAGAAGTTAGCTGCGTGCCCCAGGGGGGGCTCAACTGGAGAGGTGCTCTGCAAAAAAACCTCCAAGATTTCTTGGTGCTGTGGATATAAATCCCTGGAGAGACTTGTGAGTTTAGGCTGATGCTCAGCTTTTTTATTCCAGAAGTTGAAGGAAGGTGTTGGGGAAGAGTGCTGAGGAGAAGATGAAGATCTCTCTTTGTTTCCACATGGATGGAGTGCCAGCACTGAGGAGGAGATGGGGGAAGGTCCAGTCTGAGCAGCTGCACAGCACTGCAGAGGGGATTAGAGAAGAAAAATGTGTGTCAGGTTGTAATGAAGAGCTAGAAATGAGGTGCCCAGGATGTGTGTGGTTGTAGGTATTGCTTGGATCCACCCACCCACCCAAGTGTGGTCTAAAAGCAGCAGCCTGGGCTGTGGAGCTGGAAATTATTCCATCCTGGGGCAAAAATCATTGCACTGCTCAGGGGCTCAGCTCCCTTTTCCATGGAATAGGGTGATAATATGTGAATCCCGGAGGATTTGAGCGTTACTTACTATTCCTATAGGGAATTGAAGGTTAATAGCTTGACACAAGCCCAATTAATTGCCATTATTTAGTTTAATATTTTATCTGAGTAATTTGTTCTGCCATCCTCTGGAAGGAGCAGGTGCAGCATGGTGGGGCAGAGGTGTTGGATCCAAAGATGAGACCCAGGTTTGCCTGGTGGTGTTTGTAGCAGATCCCAGCAGTGTCTGCTTGGGGAGCTCTGACACTCTGCTCCTCAGTGGGACCACGAAAGAAATGAGGATAATTCCTCCTCTGGTGGCAGTGGCCTCAACTCTTCCCAGGGCTGGTTGCTGGGTGCCTTCCTCTGAGTGAAGATGGGATTGAGAGACTGATAGCTCAAGTTTTTTAGCTGTTGTTTTCTCAAGGGAAAGGTTTCATGCCTCTTCAGATTGTTTTTGGAGAGCCTGGACACTTTTTTTAAGAGAAACTATTGTGACAGTGCTACTGGAACAACCCAGGGAGGCAGCGTGTGCAGGAACCACAGGCTGGGCTCAGTTACAGGAAATGTGCCATTAATAACACCAGCCCCAAAAGATAAGAGCTTGAATGTTAGTGCTTAAAAAACCCCATAGTAAGAAATAAAGCCTGCTGTAGTGTCATGTCATTCCAGGGGGGACACGTGGTGTGTCGGGGGAGAAAGATGGATCGTGTGCATTGTGTGCCTGACAGTAAAACTAATAGCTAGTGGATGGGGTGCTAAGTATATCATAAAATCAGTGTTGGCCACACTTAAGAAAACAAATTTGGGTTGTTGTGATTGTCAGGGGGCTGCAGTGGTCAGAGGAGGCTCTGTCCCTGAGGTCTGGTGGGCAGCACCCCTGGGTGCACAGCAAGGTGCTCCTGTAAAGCAGGGGGTACACTGTGGGGAGGGCAAGAACATTTCCCTCCCTGAGCCTGCTGGGTGCAGTGAACTTCCTTTTATTCTGGGAAGAGGTAATTAAGCCCTTACTGTCAGAACTGAATATCCTGACTGCCCCACAGGGGGAGGAATACTGGTGGGAGGAGAGGAATGCTTCCATGCAGGCAAAGCAATGGAGATGGACACAGATTTGGGTTGCTTGTGAAAAAAAACCAAACTTCCTGGTGGCTCTGCAATTAGCCAGAAGTCCTGTTTTCTCCAGTTTATTGAGGGCTGATGTAATGTTGAGCTGCAGTCCTGTGGGAGGAAACCCATGGAGCCCCCCAGGGTCACATAGCTGGATCTGGGCTTTGTGCATCTGTTCCTCTCCTCCAAGGCCAGGGGGGTTGCTCGGTGTCCAAGCTATGGGTCAGGCAGTACAAGTCCCTTTTGGCACAAAGATTTCCCTTCTGTGGTACTTGACCCTGTGGGTTGACTCAAAGTCTCTTGCTGAGGTCAAAATATTCATTTGGAGTCTCTGGGATTTTCTGAGGGTCCATCTCTGGCACTCAGATGTTACATGACATCATTTTTATAACAGATGACAGGAACTGTAAAAAAGCAAGGGAGAGAGGAATGCTGTCTCTGTCTAAAATGTCACATGAACACCAGCTAAAGCTAATAGGAGATGTTGAAAACCTGACTGCTGCTCTGCCCCTAGTAATTTGCTAAAAAATGCCCACCCCAGTCCCTCTCTCTTTGAGGATGACCAACTGCTGCTCTCTAGTACTCAGCATCCCCCCAAAAAAGTGCAGGGTCTGATCTCGTGGCTGTTACCACCTTTTGCTGCAGAATTGAGTTCTCTCAGTGGCACAGGGAGGTGATTAAAAAAGCTGCAAGAGCTTCCAGGAGCACAATTTCCTGAAAATAATGGGCTTCAGCATTTCTGTTCTTGACTCCATCTCTTTCTCCTTCAACTCTGTGGCTGCCAGCGGGTCAGATGAGTACAAAGTGAGCAGACTGAGCTCCTTCGCTGTGATTTGAAGAAAGGTGACTTCTTTTTTTCCTTGCAGCAGCTTGCTGGAGAAATTCAGGCAGGTTTGTGGCAAGCAGCTAAAGGCTGTGTCAGCACATGGCACTGCCAAGACGTGGTGTTTTCTCCTCGGATCCCTGGGCTCTGGCTGACCTTCCTTTGGTGCTGAGTTGCTCCTGCCAGGAGCTGTTGTCTGGACTGCAAAAGGATGCAAACTGCATCCATGGGATTCTGGTCTCAGAGCTTGCAGTGCCCGGAGTGGTGGGTGGCACAGGGACCACCCTGGGCAAGGTGCAGCCAGCCCTGGGTTGGAGCTGGGCAGCAGGATGGGTTCCTCTGTGCCAGCTCACTGGGTGATGGAGCAGAGATGAGCAGCTTGGGCTTCTTGTCACCCTCCCAACTCAGGGCATTGCTGGCCCAGCAAACACAATCTGTGAGGGTGCAGAGGTGTCCTTATGGTGGGACATGTCATGGGGGTGCAGGGAACTGATTCAGGATTAAAAAACATGTAGCATATGAATATTTTTATTTATGTCTCCTCTGCAGAGCTTCTGTAACTGGGCTTTTCATTAATTTGTCATAAAAAAAATTGTAGAGCCAGGTAGACTTTTAAATGTAATTATATCTTCAGGCTCTGACCCATCCAGGCTGGGCTGGGCTGGAGGGATGCTCCTCACTGGAGTTTCTCCTCCTTTCTGCATTGGGCACCCAATGGCTCCAGGCCTGGGTGCTGGGGTGCTCCAGAGGCTGCAGTGTCACTGCTGCCAGCAGAGCAGAGCCCTGGCAGCACACCCACCACCACCTCCTCAAAACAGCAATTTGGGAATGCCAAGACCCTCCACCTCTCCTTGCACTCACGTTTTCCAGGGGCTGGGAGGGAAGGAGGCACCAAAGTGCTGCCCATACCAGAGAGGGAAAAGGGGGGGACACAGATGGGACACACGTCCCTGCCCTGGGCAGCTGCTCCCACCTGTCTTCACCTCCCAGCAAACAGGGCCTCCTTCTTTCAGCTGCTGTTGCCATGCTGTAGGGAAATGCAAATATTAATTATTCTGCTGCATCCCTGCTGTTTGTGAAGTGCTGTGAAAGAGGCTGGGAACACATTTTCATCCATTCCTGACCTGCAGCAGAATCTCATCCTGCTCCATGCTGGCAGAAGAAAGAAGTGAGTACCTGAAGCTTAAAGATATAATTACATTTAAAAGTCTACCTGGCTCTACAATTTTTTAATGACAAATTAATTAAAAGCCCAGTTACGGAAGCTCTGCAAAGGAGACATAAATTAAAATATTCATATGCTACATGGTTTTTAATCCTGAATAAGTATTTTTGGATAATCAGTCACATTTTTTGTTATACTAAAAGTTTGTATTGTCAGTTCAGCCGTGATTGATTAAGAAATATTAATTATGAAGTAGCACATAAGCTGCTCAGGACCTGTAAGAAAGACATATATCTGTTTTCCTTAGCCAGAGGAGTTATCAAGGTAATTTGCTTACTGAAACTAAAAAAAGCTTTTAATCATGTAAATATGGCAGGATTGCTGCCTTCATCCTTGTGTAAATACATCTTTCAGGATTCTTTCATAATTCGTCCTTTTAAATAAATAAGACATGGGAAGGAAGGAATGCTCCTTCATGGGGGATTGGGAATGCCTGGGAGATTTGGGTGTTGAAAACTCTTCTGTTTATATGTTAAATCAACTGAAATGCTGAACCTGACATTCCAGTCCAGGGCTCACAGCTTTGCCTTAGGGCTCCCTGCTCACTCTGACCCCAAGTTTTTTAGGAGTGGTGATTACCCAGTCCCTAATTTACCCAACCCTATTTCCAGGGTTTGAAGGAGTATTTCTAGTGCTGTTTAGACTCCTGCATTCCCTGAATAAATCACAGCAGCACAAAGAGTTTCAAAGTCAATGGCACTCCATGGGTTTTCCTTAGGAGCTGTGGTGCCAGCAGCTGACCCTGCCACTGGCAGCTGCTCCGTGCTCTGGCACTGAAGCTGAAGCATCCCTTAAGGCTCTTTTTTTTCTCTGCAAGACAAATAAAAGGTTGTTATTGCAAATTAGAATGAAAGTCGGAGCTGCTAAGTGCACCAAAGCAAACAAAGGAAAAAATACAAGGGTGGTTTGGGAGGGGTGGGGTGGTGCTATTCTCAGTAGAAGGTTTAATGTTGATTTTTCTGAGAAGTTCATCCTGGAGGCAATAGGCAGTTGCATTACTCTAGCAAGATTGAGCTGTTTAAAATTTCAGGGTTGTCCGCCAGAAAAATAATAATAATAGGAAGTTGTATGGGGAGGAATGGGCTGACAGCAGTGATGTCTGGGTAATAATTCATGGGCTGTAGCTGGTGCTCTGGAGCACTGCCCAGCCACCTACTGCAGACTGGGGACACTCTGGTGCTGATGGCTCTGCCACTGATTGGCATTTCTGCTCCATCATCAATGCAGCTTGCAGATGAAATGGGGATGGTTTGGGCAGAGGGGCACCGTGCATGGGGCAGGGTCTGGTCCTTCCTGATGGAAACCTCTTGGTAGCTGGCCTGCTCTGGTGGGACCACCTCTCCCCAGCATCATTTGCTTTCAGATGGGGACAGTTGGCTGGGGTCTGGGCTGAAGGACACGGTGACATTCTCCAGTAGCAGCAGGGATTATGGTTTCTCCTAGAAACACTAACTCAACAGTTGTTGGTGGCCAGACCTGCACCACAGGGTCTTTCTGTGATATGAGCCATCATTATTGAGCAAAATGGACCTGCTGTTCCCTTTGCTTCTCTTTGTTGCAGGGCTCCGTGTGGTGTGGCACTACCTGATCCCTCAGATGGGCCATGGCCAAGGGGCTCTTGGGCAGCCACACTCTATCTCAGGCACAGGTTGTGTTTTAGGTTTGTTCCTGCTCAGTCCCAGGTTATCCAGCAGCTCCTTCCCTCTCCCACCACTCCAGCCCCTTCTGTGCTTCTTCCCAAGCCCCAAAGCAGGGATTACCTGTTATTAACAATTTCTGAGTTGTTCTAAACCCTGTCCAGGGAACCTGGATAGCAGAAGACCAGTTGGTGGTACTGTATTTAAAATTATTTTCTCGTGGATTCTTTTCTTTCTGAGGGGCTGAAATGACAGAGAATTGTTGTGTTGTTTTAGCTCTGTGAACCACACTTGGAACTCCCAGCCAGCATGCATACAGACAGCTTAAATGCAAATTGCCCACCGCCAGCAACTTTATTACACATGAAAAACAAATTTCACTGAGCTCAGAAGTTATCAGAGGGAGAACAATAGCCTGGTCCCACCCCTGAGCAGAGATGTAAGAGGAGACAGCACTGTCCTTGAGAGACCTGGCCACCAGCCATGCTGCAAAAGAGGCTCTTGGGTACCTAGTGGGGAGCATCTTCATCAATAATTAAAAAATAAGCAATACCTGAGCAATAACTAAGCATGTTTATTGCTAGGACTGTCTTGTTCTGTGTTGCTGCTTGGTGGCATTGTCACTGTACCCTCAGCCAGCAGCTGAGAAAGGGGCTGCTGGGTTGTGCTCACTCCTGCACGAGCCCCTAGACCTTGTGGATTTAAAAAGAAGGATTTGCTGCAGTGCTGGATGCAGGAAGAACCCCCTGCAGCCTCCTAAGTTATTGAAGACCAGGGATATTTAATAGAATCTGGCCAAACCATGCAACCAGACATCTTCCTGAGCCTTGAGAAGATGCTTCTACACATAGACTGGGTGACCCAAAAGCTGAATAAAATAATTTTACTGACTTGGAGGAATGATCCTTCTCCAAGGACAATATCTTTAAGTGTGAGTGTCCCACACTGTGGCAGAGCCTTGACACATGTAAATCATCTGGGGTTTACTATTTTTCCTTGCAACCATTAGGGAACCTGGTTGGGACCTTCTGCAGCTGCAAATGTCTCATTACTCCTGCAAATGGCTCCTCCAGAGTCCCAGGAACTTTATTCTGGCATTTGTTGATGTCCTGGAATTACAGGCACAAAAAAACCACGAGGCCCTTTAAAGCCTGACTGAAAACTTGACTTAAGCCCCTGGAAATAATAAAAAGAGAGAACACAGTAAAGCTGCAGAAAAAGGATTAAGAGGAGAAAAAAAGGCAACTGGGACAAGTAATTCTGGCTCTATGTGATGGGGTGATATAATGTGTGAGCTATCGCTGGAGCCAGGGGCTGTTCCAGGTCTATACACAACCACTTTTTTTCCCTTTTTTTCCCCTGTATTTTTGTGCTCTATTGACATCATTTAAGAAGGGACTAAAGTTTAAGAGCAAAATATTTTTTTGTATCAATTTCCCAGAAGTATTTTGTTTGTAGGAAAGAGCCTGAAAATGTTCTACTGCCTCTGAAGTCTTCACCAAGAAAATAAGCAAACTCTCAAGCAACAAAAAAATAAGCTGGCTCTTCTTTGGTGTTTTACAGTTTCTCCTGGTTTTGTGCTGGTGCCCCAGAAGGGAGTTAGGGGTGTAACCATCACTGTTACAGCTCTGGCTTCTGCTGGGAGGGGACAGTGTGTCCCCAAGGTGCTGGTGGGGGTGGCAGCCACCAGCTCTGCCCAGGACACTGCTTACGGGAGTCTGAATGCATTCCCACATCAGATTGGATTAAAAGGGTTATAAATTCCTCTGGCAGGAGTCTGCATTTTAGGATTGATGAGTGTGATCAGCAAACTATTCAAGTAAGAGTGCTAATTATTAAAACCCTGCCAGGAGCAGGAGGGCATGCAGAGAAACTAAAGCAGAGCAATTTCTCCTTTGTTTCTGAGCCTTACCCAGTTTCCATCTTGGCTAATAATGTTAGGTTTTTAATTGTTTCCTTGGGTAGATTGACTGCTTTTGTATTTGTGGGTCTCCACAGGTTGGGATTTGTATGGTGTGTGTGGGAAGTGGCCATATGAGGACAGATGTACACATTGTGCTAGCCAAAGGCGTTTGAAACCCATCCAGGGCTACGACTGGGAGGCTGAAATGGAAAAAAATCTAGCAGCTTTCCTATTACTGGTATCTACATTTTTATGGGCTCGGTTGCAATGTAATTCCTACCTACTGGGACAATTCCTGAGCTGTTTGTTCAATATTTATCTGGTTCTGAGTCAGACAAAACTCCCAGATCTCCAGGGAAGAGAAATTACTGTGGATCCCATAACTCTGTGGCTGGGGCTGCTCTCAGCTGAGGCCAGGATCCTCGCCAAGATTTCCCCTTATCTGGGCTGCAGTTGTACTACGTGTGTGTCCTAATGTTAGGGTAGGATTTAGCTCCTGTAAAGCCAACAAATAACTGAGGAACACGTTGAGCAAAGCAGGGTCAGGCTGCTGGGCAGAAACAAACCCCGAGCCTCTCACAGCCCATGGAGGGAGCAGCCCCATGAGGGTCCTTCCTGATGAGGGTGATCACAGCACAAGAAACAAGGAAAGCTTCAACTTGCTCAGCTGGGCAGAGCCCTTGGGTCTTGTGAGGGTGTTTGCTGTGCAGCCAAAGCAAATGCTCCCCCATGGGTATAAATGGGTCGGAGCTGGTGACTGCAATAGGGGGAAAGCCCTGGTGGACATGTTAGGCTTCAAGGGAAGTCTCTGAGTATTTGTGCTACACCTTGAGTGTCTTTCAGTTCTGTTTGAGCCTTTTAAATTTATAGGCTTATGTTTCCTGAATGGCTTAAAATGTTTTTGTATAATTGCTGTAACAGAAAACCCTCTGACCAGCAGCAAGCAGCCAGGTACTAAACCAGGAGCTCCAAGTTTCACAGCACCCTGGAGAATTCTTGCCTGGGTTTCAGTGCAGAAGTCCTGAGAAACATACAATAAAGATCTGTGTTTTCCCTGTGGAGGTAATTTCTGATGCAGTAATAATCTGTTTCCTGGAAAAATAGTTACAGGCTGGAAAACTGGGGAATAAAATGTACTACAAAGTGTGAGCTAAACTCCTTGGAGCATCCTAAGGAAGCTCTGGGTCTTGCCCTGCACAGCTGCCTGCACACCCCAGTGCTGGATGCTTGGCTTCCAGAGGGCTTCGAGTGTGATGTTGAAAAGGATGAAATGCTGTGGTTTAAGAGCTGGAGGAGTGATCCAGCAGACACGCTCCAAATGCCACTTCCTAAAGCTGATGGGCATCATCAGGATGGACACTGATGATAAAACTGATGGGCACTGTGATAAAACTCTCCCCATTTATCTGCAAACCTCCTTTGCAGGAGATCAAGCCCTGTGGATTATTAGTGTGATGAGATCAGGCACACGTTTGTGCCACATGGTCTTGAATTGGTTTGAATTCTGAAGCAGAGATGGGGTCAAGCAGGGGAGGGTGGCACGGCAGAGCATGTGAGTGACTTGTCTTCCTATTGACATTGTCACATCCCTGTCGGGGGCGTTTCCCATTTCCCTCTCTCCCTGGGACTTGGCTGGGAATCTTAATCTCCAAAATTGGCAAGGAAAAAACCCAACGTGAGCACTTGGACCGTAGGAGGAAGGGAAATGGTGGTAGAGAGGAAGGATAGAGGGCAGTGGGTGAGAGGAAAAGAATAGGAAAAAAGGGAAAAGCCAGTGGAAGGGTGAAGGAGGCGTTGCTGTCCCCACTGCATGGAGGGAGCACCAGAGCTTTGGCTGTTTCCTCTTGTAAAGATTTTTTGTAACCTCCGAATATCGACAGGAGCACGTGCGTCCCCACCACCCCTCCCACTCTTCTGATTTTCTTCCTGGAGAACCGGAGATGAAACCCCCTGAGGAGAGCTCTCAGCTGAAGAGACACAAGAGCATCAATTTTTCTCTCATTAAGCAGCCCCGCTGGCAGCTTGTGCCGCGCCGCTCCCCCAAGGTCATCCCTGGCCTGGCTGCAGGTGAGATGTTCTCTGTCCTGCAGCTGGCTCCAAAAAATCTGCTTTACCAAAGAGAAATAAACATGCAAAAAGAAAAAAAAAAAAAAAAAAACCAAACCAAAAAAGGTTCAGTGGTTTGAGGACTGAGGAGGCTTAATCGAAAAGTTTCGCAGGATTTCGCCGATTCTGGCAGAGTTGGGACTAGAGGAGGGGGTGCCCCTTGGAAAAAAAGTATCTTGGCTCTCAGGTTAGCTCAAGAAAAGGGATTTCACAGGAGCCTTGGGCACAGGGTGAGTGCTGGAGAGAGCTGGGTGGGGTTTGTGAAAAGATCTGCTAATTTGCAACCGATAAATCATCCTCTTTTAAAGTACATAAATGCATGCATTAGCAGCTTCTCCAACTACTAAACTTCCTATGAATTTGTATGTATTTGTATCTATTTTCCTACACTCCTCTTAAAAACAAATAAGGCCAAAACAGAAGGTCGTACCCAAAAGCAGGAAAAGCAGGAGCAGCCTGGGCTCCAGGGTGGTTGCTGTGACCTCCCCTGAAAGGGAAAAGCTGCAACAGGCTCCTCCTGATGCTGTTTTACTGCTGAACACCAGCAGCTTAGGACATGGTCTTGGTTCTTTGCATCCTGTGATGCTGTCCCATCCTATTGCTGTGGTTTCCTCAGGTCTGGGAAATAAGCGTGAGAACAACATTTGGTCCAATTTTCTTGTCCTCTGTTCTTTAAAGTTACTCACCTTGAACACGAGTGCTTCTCCAGCTCCCCAATTAAATATACATAGTGTAGTGTTCTTGGAGGGATGCATAAAGGGAGTGACAAGGAGGGAAAGCATTTTAAGATGAATTATAGATCAGTATTTTGATAAAAACAACAGTCACTGTGTGCTGTCTGGTTGGACAGGTCTGTATCTTGCTGTGGTCCTTGCAGCGAGTCCGTTCCCTGCCTGGCAAATTTGTCTTTCCCCAGAGCCCACGTTCTGAATCAGAGCAACCACAAAGAAAAATGGAAAAGGCTTAAAATATAACAGCCTCTAGGATATTTTGGTAAATGATCATGATGTAAAATTGCGTTGAGATGGATCGGTGAAGGGATAGACAGTTACAAAGTTGAAGAAATGATGTCTCTGAGACTAATTCTAAATTAATGACACCTTGTAGATCTTTACTGCCTCTTTACCAGAGGAACTCAAGCTGACACACTGACATTTATTAATTAGAATTCATTTTGCAAGAGAACAAGCTGAGGATGAGAATGGAGAAGTCACTCTCAGCCCATCATAATTCAGATGTTGGGGATGGAGGCAGCAATAAAAAAACAAGAACGTGGATCCCCAGCCACATGCCTGGAGCCTGTGGAGATGCTGATCAGAAAGGCAGGAGAAAAACGTTCTGTGCAAAGGTGAAAATAACACTTGGGTCAAGGAAGATTTATTTTGCTCAGAGCTGAAGTCAATGAAGCTGTTTGTGAGGGAGGAAGGAGGTAACAAATCTGTGCCATGAAGAAAAACTGAATGTGGAAACCTGCAAGTGGTGTAATCCCGTTGCTGGATTAATTCTGGTGTGATGAGCTCTGCAGATGGGCTCTGCTCCCTTATCCAGGATATCTCTTCCAGACTATCCTTAGTAGACAGCAGACTCTCTTCTTCAGGTTTATTTTTTATGTTTATGGGTTTAATTAAAACCCAAAACATTTTAAAAGAAATTAATAGATATGAGAAGTGAAGGTGATGAGGAGAAAGGAAAAGTGGGAGCAGGACTCTGCACAGCTCCTGGCTGCCTCTCACTGAGCTTTGGGAGACATCAGGTACAATTAATTTTTAATGATGTAGACTGTACAGACTAATTCCTGTGCCAGGACCAGACTGGGTTCTTTCTTGATCAAGTTTAACAGGAAAGGGTTTAAATTGAGGTTCCTGAACCAAAAAGGAAAATTAATCAAAACTGCTACACAAGCCAGAAACAAAGTCAGTTTTTTTTCACAATGAAGGAGCTTATCTGCTAGAAGATTCCCTCCCAGACTGACACACTACTCACAACTGACAGTCTGCATGAAATTAATAAAACTGTACTGGGGGGGAGGGAATTGCAGATTGACCGGAATGGTAATTAATGTCTGTGTCCTCTTGGGACTGGACTCTTACTGGTGAGGTTCTGTTTCAGTTGAACAGTCCTGATGGAGACACCCAGCTTGCCGTGATGGGAAGTTGTAAAGTGCTGGGATTTGGGTGCTGGCAGGAGCTGTGCCTGGTTTGTGCAAACCCTCGTGAGGCTGCAGAGCAACCGGCGTCTGGCGCTGCCGTGAGGATTGCTGGCTTCTGGCAGCCAAGGCTGCCTCCTGTGCTGCTTGTGTTCAGCAGCACTTCTCTTGCAAAAATCTCTGAGCTGGATCCCTTCTTTCAGGCTGTAGCCGGAGTGTCTGGGCTGTGGGCTGGGAGTGCTGCGGGTGGCACCTTGCTGAGCAGCCAGCTTTGCTGGGGTGGGCTGGGAGCCAGTTCCTGGGAAGATCTCACACCCCTTTTCTGGAAGCCTGAGCAGAGCCAGCCTTGGCAGCTTGGTTTTTTTTCAAGAGGATGGAACCTTGCTTCTGCTATGTGCTTGTATGAGGGCTTGCAGAATAATAGTCTGTCCCCTTCAGAGAGGGGCTACAGGAGGGTCACTCACCTCGTGAGGTTTAAAAGGGAATTCAGTTATCTGTCCTCTGACCTCAACATCTGAAGCAGCAGAGAATGCATCCGTTTGGGCATCTAGGAATAAAACCACATCAGTCTTCCTCCTGCAGGGTCCTCTGCCTTGCCCTTTTTATTGTCTGAGATCTTGTTCAAACCCCATCCCTTTCACGTGTGATCAGCTGCTACTTTGCTGGAGTCAGGCAGAAGTAAAACCCAGCAGACCTTTATTCCTGCCATGCTGGTTAATGCTCAGTCCTCTGGCCCTTTTTTCCTGCAGAGGCTTCAAGCCCTTCCCCTCCTGCTTGCCGAGCCCTTTAGCATCCAGTCCCCAGGCTGTGCCGTGGGGATGCTCAGCCGTCCCCTCCCTCCTCTTTCCTGCACAAGGCAGGTGGTGCTGAGCAGGATGATGTGGCCAGACCCCATCAAGTTCCCCTCATAAACCTCACAGACTGAGTCAGTAGTCATTTTTTAGCTTAATTTTACAGAACTGGAGAAACTTCAGTAACGTAACACTGCCCTGGCATGTGAAGAGCTTTGCTTACACGCTCAGACTACTCTTAAAAATAATGGCTCATGTTTAGGTACCAGCACCCAGTTAACCTTCCCACCTGCTGCTGAGAGCACACTCTATTTTCTAGGCTACTTTCCATTTTCCACATTAGCATACAGAAGGAGAGAGACCACGCTCACATGAGTTTGTTTAGCTTTTCCCAACATTTTTAAATGTCCCTAAAAATCACGCCCCCACGATTGGCTCAGCAATTTGTTTCAGGCTTCGCTTTAAATGTCTCTCCATTTGTCTGGGTTCAGAGTAGATCATTAGGAGTGTGTACACACAATTTACCATTTCCATCTTCAGGAAGAGGCAGGCACCCAGCACTGCTGACAGAAATGGGTCCTGCAGGTCCTGTGCACACCGATTCCTTTGCCAGCACCCACCTTCAGTCCTGGGCTCTGCCCCATCTGGGGTGGCTTTCCATGGGGAGGGATCCCTGCTGAGATTCTGGCCTGGTGCTCATGGAAAATGCTGGGTTCTCCTCTGCTAACTCAGGGCTACAGAGACACTCCAGTAACTTCAGCCTTCTGTTTGTCACAGACTTGATGGATAAAAGGTGGATGCTGACAAACATCAGAAATTTGATGTGTGACAGTTCAGCCCACGCAGCCTCGTGTGATGCTGTTCCCCTGTCCCTGCATGGCCTTGATGGCTCCTCATCCAGTTTGTCCCTTTTTCAGCTCAGCCTTTCCCTCTGTGCAGCCCCATTGCAGACATTCAGAGCTGGGAAATCTGATCAGGGACTTGCCTGCAATGCCAGAGGCATCCCCTACAGAACCCCCATGCTCACCCAGTTAGTAGGACTGCATTTTGTGTAACCTAACATCTAGACTCCTGGAAGGCAGGAGATTCCAGCACCTCCATCTGTATTTGCTGGGATTATTGCTTAAAGGTGGCTCAGCTACTAAGCCAGTGCTGCAAAATCTCCATTAGCTGCTTTGCTTGTTGTGTGTGTGAGCTGGAAGGATTTCAGTACCACAGGTCGAATCAAGAAACCTGACACCCCTTCTTCAGGCAATTAAACTTTGTAAAGTAAACTATGTATTTCATTAAGGAAATGGATCCTTCGGCTCTGGGAATACCATTTATGAATATTTCCTTGTAATGGAAAAGTGAGCATGTTGACAGGATGAATTATTAGACATATTTACAAACAGCTGTTAAAAAGCCTCCCTCTATGTCCCAGCTGTATTTTTACCCTTTTTATGCAGGGTTTAGAGCAGTTATACTTTGAAAAGCCAGCTTGATTGGCTTTCTTGCAGAGAGAGGTAAGCTTGATTAATTTATTCATGCTCCATAAGGCTGCAGTCACAACCAGGGAGCAGTCTGTCTGTCTGCAGTTTATTCATGGAATAAACCCAAGGGCAGACACAGAGTACACAGCCTACGTGGTGTTTAATCACCACTATTGTGCACCTCTGATACTGGAATCAATAGTTCTGAGTCTCTCCCCAATCATGCTGGTTTCCCATTGAATTCTTCTCCTTCACTCTGGACTCTGTGGGAATAGAACCAGGTTATTAGTGGGAGTGTGGCCACACGCAGACCCGGGGGGGGTTTGGATCTTGGTGACACTGTCAGGGATCTGGCACAGTTCACTGGCTGATGCTCCAGGTTCCAGGGACAGATAGGAGAGGTGGATTAGGACCAAGATATTGCCACTTGAGCTATTGTGAATGCAACTTCTGAATATGCCATCTTGGGAGTTACAGGGAATCTGACTCCCCTGGCATTAGACAGATTACAGATCCAGAATATGCAATGAGATTATTGCCAAGATGTTCAGATTTCTCTCCTCTCCGCATCCCCTCCTGCTGTCACTTCCCCACCTCAGCCTCTTGCTTTCCTGTCAACCAAACAGATACAAGAGCTCTCTGCTGGAGAGGTACAACCAGCACCAGAGGTACAAACAGAGAGCTCTGGGACTGTGTGTACACGGCCCTGCAGCAGGGAAAGGTTGACCTGAAAAGAGCTGCGTCTGCTTCCCGCAGGGAGATTCCCCCCTCTCCCCAGCCAGCCTCCGGCAGATCCTCTTTTTTCTCTTTGACTAGACGCCATGTGGAAAGTTCCTTGTGTTGTTTCCATCTGACTGCAGCAGCATCTGCTGCTGATGATAAAGCTGCTACAGGAATTGGGAGAGGATCAGGCTCAGCCCTGTCCCCTTGGTGGTGTCAGCCGCCCGCAGGGTCCCGCTGGTGGCCGTGCCCTGGAGCAGTTGTCCCCCCTCCTTGGTGTCCCCCAGTGCTGACCCCAAAAACAACACACTCAGGCACGTGCCTGGGTCCAGCTCTGTATCCTGAGGCCACGTAGCAGCTGCTGGAGGTGACAGAATGCTGGGGGTAAGCACAGCCACACGCTTTGTGAGTTCTCTCTTTGGGGATCCCCCCCCATGCCGGGGTGCTCCTGACATCCGTGGAAAGCTCTTCTGGTTTTCTTCATCTCTGCTCCAGAGCCAGTTTCTCCAGTCTGTGAAGCTGGAAGTTGGTGGAGAAATGGAGCACTTAGGGTCTTAGAGCTGCAGAGAAGCCCTTGGAATGAACCCAGAGTTTCAAAGGTGTCTTTGGCTGATGGTGCAGCTGCCTGAATGTGGGGCTGCAGTTTCCTTCCCCTGGCTCCAGCACTTCTCCCTTGGCCATGCAGGATTGCAGGAAGAATATTGGACCTGCAGCCCAAGAGATGATAGTGTAACACAGTGTGAATTCCCTGGGTTTGTATCTGTGGTTTTTACAAGCTTAAACAAATGGGCCCTGTCTGAAGCCAGCTCTGTTTTCATGTGCCACGATTCCCTCTGAGTATTTTGGGTCTCTTTTAAGCTAAATCCATGAAATTTATGCATTATTTTTAAAAGAAGATTTTAAATGTAAAGAAACAGAAGCAAATGCTTCTGAAGAAGTTAGACTCAGCATAGCACCTTTAAATAATCCACCAATTTTTAAGGAGGTCTAGTGGAAGGACGTGTTCTCTCTCTAGGGTGCTCAGGTTGATGAGAAACCTATTTGAAAGGAAAATTGACTTTGGAAATGGTTGAGAGCGAGCTGCTGCTTATTTTCAAGTCTCTGCCAAGTGATGGATTTGCTCCATAGGTTCATCAGATCATTGCTTCCAATAATATAATTTTGCTTATTTATTTTATATATGATCAATATGATAAATATTAGAGAAACCTGGAAGTGCCAACTAGATTATTTCTGGCTGTAGCAGAATGGCGAGGGGGCATGCTCCAGTTTACACTATGTGCCTTGTGAAGCAGAAAAGCAATTCAGTCAGACTAAAGGCTACAGATGAGGCTGTATGTTCTCTGCAATAAATGCAAATTATTTGAATTCATTTCACTGCTAAGAGGAAAAGAGAAAAAAATTAAAGCTAAAGATGTTGCAGATCAAGGAAATCAACTTTAAACAGACACAAAATTAACATAAAAGAAAACATGGCAATAAAGAGAGGGGAAGAATAGATTTCACTAAAATAATCTGGTTTAATGAATAGACCGTGATCTATCTCTGAAGTACCTCTCTGGTAGTGTTTTTCCCTGGTTTTGTTGTTTTGTTTGGGTTTTTTTAAAGCCTGTACAATAGCATTATGGCCTAGCTGCCATCAGTCTGCTGCGAACAGCTTGTATATATTTGGATGTTCACTGGCCCATGAGAGCAAATTGTCCTCCCTTACCATCAAAGACTTTCTTTTCCAGTTCCTTTATTAGGTAACAAATGGTTTCCATTTCTTTTGTTCCCCAATGTTAAGCCCATTCAGTTGCTCTGTCTCTGCTTTATTATTTTTGTTCAGATTTGTTAATGACTTAAAGCTCTTTGTGGCTTTGCAGGGGATGGTGGTGTGGTCTCTTCTGCAATTCACTAAGAAATACAGCCCAGAGCTTATCAATGCAGATTATAGACCCAGCTGGGATTCTTCCATGAAACCTTCACTGCAGCAGGTTGGAGTGATTCTCCTAAAGCCTCTGAAACCAAAAGAAATTATTACTTGTTTGTGGCAAGTGCCACAACTGCTAAATGGGTACCCAGCATCTCTCCCAATTAGTGTCCAGCACCACAGGAGAAATAAATGATAAGATATTCAGATCTATGGAGAGTCTGCTCACGTGTTGTCTTCTTTAAATTGATTACTTCCAGGCTGAGGAGCTGTGTGGAGTTCTGTTCATCTCTGTGTCCTGAGAGGCAAGAGAAGGAAAGAGACCTGAGAGCTCCTGCACCAGCAGCTGGATGGTCAAACACAAGGTAAGGGCTCTGCTCAGGTGGGAATTACCCTACCTGAGAGAGAGCTGTGCTCTAAGGTTTGTTTTTTGGAGTGGCTGTGAATAACTTGAAATTCTTAAAGCCCTGAAAGTTCCATGGGAGGTGGAGCCTGAGGATGCTGCTGGAGCAGCAGTGCTGAGGGATTCAGACACTGGGAAAGCTCTGTGTATTCCCCCTTTCCCCCTCTCCCTGAGTTAAACCTCTGGCCCAGGGAACATCAGAAATCAGGAGCATTTGTAATTGGGAACAGTCTTTCCCTTTTGTCTGAGCTGGGTATATTTAACTGATCCAACTCTGCTGCCAATACATATTTGCCAAGGAAAACTTTGTCTTTAAAATCTTCCACTTACCTAAATAAAGCGAGGGGAACTGAAAGTAGGTCTTGGTACATTCATGGAGGGATCTGGCTTGGGAAAAACAATATGCTTGGTCTCCTGATTTTTTATTTTTATTTTTTTTAAACTAGTCCATTCCTATCATTTTGAAGTTGTGAGCTGATTTGCTTAAGCAGATGACCAGCAGGTGCACAGCTTGCAAACCACATGGAATTGTTTCTGGTGTCAGTCATAGCGTAAGAGTAACACAGGGGTTTGGACAGGAATTTTATTCTTCTTTATTTCCCAGTGCTTCATTGCAGATCCCAACCAGCAAAGGTACATTGCCCCCTGGGCTGGCACCAGCCATTGCTACCACCTTGAGTGGTCTTTTGGGAGAAAAAATGGGGTTTTTGGTCCTTCTCTAGTGAGAAAGAAGGTGCCTAAAACCAACTCAGCAGAGACCACCTGGGAATGGTCCTGGGGCTCTTGCTGGAGGGAAGCCCATGTTTTCTCCTGGCTTTGGTGTAAGCTGAGGTGGAATTCTCTGGTTTCTGGTTGTAGGTTTGATCCCAGCAGGAGCTGGGATTGTCCCTGCTGGAGCTGAGTGTGATTTCAGCCTTTTCTCCTGGACCTGAGTGCTTGGGCTCAGATTTGGGAAAGGGGCTGCAAGGGCAGAGGGTGCCAGGGAAAGCAAAAGCAGCTCCTGAAAGGGAGCACAGGCAAGGGGGGAAGAAATTATTCACATAGCCCTAAAGTTCATTTCTAAGAGGCCTTTTTATTTTCAATTTCATGTATTTCCCTTGATCATTTGAGGGGAAAGATCCATCCATAGACAGATCTCCAAAGAGATTATTTTTTCAGTGTTGCTATTGCTGGTCTCTTCAGACAGGGAATGCTTAATTGGTGCACTGGTGAAATAAAATGTTTAAATAGATTGAATGGCAGACTTTTTCTTTCTGTTGTGACATTAATCCCCCGATATTCCTGTGCCTCTTGCTGGGTATTGAGGCAAAGAAAGGAACCAGAGGAGGTCTCTCTCCATACATCTGCCTGTGATGTGAGAACTCCCTGGATACACTCATCCTACATGATCCAATGCATCAATTAAGCCTTTCTGCAATAATCACACACATGAAATGAATCACCCTGGATGATACATCTTTTCTGATTCAGGGCAGAGTTCTCTGCAGAGAAGATGTGATGGGAGAAGGCAGGGAAAGGGAGCCCTGGTTCACACTCACCACCTGGTCTCCAGCAGAACCTCTCTCTGGAGGTCTGGGGCCATATTTTCCTCACACAGCACTTGAGAGAGCTCAGAGGATGTTCTGGAAAAACAGATTAGATGACAAGGTGTCCTGCTATATTGGGAGGTAAATTAAAAGGTTGGTGTTCTTGAAATTTTCAGGGTTTTTTTCTTTTATATTTTTCCTTTGGCACAATTTTTTTCCTTTTTTTCCCCTCCTCTTTGCTGCATTCGTAGTAATTGTATCAAGATTGATAAGAAGAATGTTTAAATGAACCTGTACCTGTTCCACCTTCCTCTGACCTCAGCTGAATTCCCTGCAGAGAAAGGAGTTGCTCTAAACTTCTGAGCTCACACTTGACTATGAACACCTCCCTCCTCTCCCTTTCCATAAGAAACACTGAAAAGAATCTGAAGTGATAAGCAGACTTCAAGCTCCATGTTCCTCAGTCACTTACAAAATGCTTTGCAGGTTTCACAGCAGCAGATTAAGACTCACAGACCCACAAATCAAAGGATTTCCAGCTCCACCTTCCCTCCCACCTATTATGCAGTGAAAAAAAAAAAAATCTCAATCTCTTCAGACAAGAGGGCAAAAAGAGTTAAAGTTAAATTTTAAAATAATTTAGCTTTGCATTGTCAGTAACACACACTGCCTGCAGAAAAATTAAAAAGATAATTGTAGAATAAAAGGCAGAGCCACAGCATGTCTGGCAGTCTGCTCTGTGTTTTATGTTCATTGGGACAGGGAGCCTGAAACACTCATTTCTTTATGATGAAGGAACTAAAGATTTCCAATGAACATGCTGCAATGAGTGTACTGGGGAGATTTATTGCTAAAACAGCTTGTTAATCATAGTGACCACCTTTCAGGCTTCCCAGCACGAGTAACTGAGTTGGATAGATGCTTCTCCCCCAAAACACCCTTCAGTGTGCTGGGGAAATAGGAAACCTGCAAACAAACTTCAGCAGGACCTGAGAAAACTCAGGGGCAGGTATTTAGAGCAGAGATTTTTGGCAAGCTGCATTTACAGCTGGCTGTATCCATGCCCCCTCCTTGGACTCCCATCCCTGAAACTCCATCCATTTGTGTCCCACTGGGCACTGCTGATATTTTTGAGGATTTCTGCACCTCTTCTCCTAGCTGTGGGTCCTGGGAATGTTGCAAGCTGGCCAGAGGGCTCACCAACAGCAGCCTAGGATGGAGGGGGTGGGAAGCAGGACCATGCTGCTCACCAGCATCACCATGTGCCTTGGTCTGTGCCTGTCTGAAGTTCAGAGCAAGACTTCTAACCCTGTTACTAGAACAAACACAGACTGGGTATCTTTGCAGGCTGCCTCAAGCACAGTGAGCTTGTTTGTAGCTGCATTATTAGTAAATAATTAATAATGTAGGCAAACCAATGACAAGAAAACCCACAGTCCCTCCTGCTGCATCTGCTTCAGGCAGTGAAGACAACCAGGGGAAGCTCCAGGGGAAATGTCCCTTCCTGGCTGGAGAACCTGCCTCTGCTCCATGGCAGCAGATGTCCTCGTGTCAGAACAGGATTTGGCCCTGTAAAATCTCACCATGACAGGCTGGAGTAGTTCTGCTCTTCTGTTTCACATCAAAGGCTGCACAGAGACTCCTTGGTCAGGGGGTAGCTCAGTGACCCCAGGGCTGTGATCACACACCCCTCCCAGGCACAGCCCAGGAGGGAAGGGGCAGCCTGGTCCCTGCAGCAGCTGGAGGGATTGCTCTGGGGACCAAAGCAGCACAGCTGGATCCCAGGTCAGCAGCTGGGGTGGGTCATGGATCCAAAGGCCATGGATGGGTGCCCAGTCCCACAGTTCATCCCTGGCAAAGGACCCTGCTCCTCATTCCTGGGCACCCGCCAGTCCCAGCATCTGTCCTGGCGTTTCTCTCCAGATCTGCTCGGTGGGGATGGGTTTGCAAATCACTTTGATGATGCTTTGGAAAACTCTTGTGTTTTGGAGTGAGACCAGAGTGCCAGGAAGAGTTGAAAGCCTCTGCAGATGACCCTTCTCTGGACAATGTGCTTAGCTTATGACTGAGATGGAAAACCTCCCCCTGCTCCTGGCAGTGGATGTGGGGGGAGATGTGCAGCCCCAGGAGCACGAAACACAAGGATGAAGCAGAATATTTATTACACATGAGAGGTGGAAGTTGCATACATGTAGACCTCAGGAGGTCAGGGAAGGGCTAGGAAAGGTGATCCAGTTACCTCCTGGGCATGGACCAACCTCATCAATGTTTTCATGTTGTGTTGTGGGGTTTTTTTTAATCACTACTACAGTATCTTGGCAGGGTTACTTTTGTGCTTCCCTGTTTTTTTTTTTTTTTTTTTTTTAGCTCAGGCAATTCTTAGCTGTAGTAAGACTATTAAAAATGGCAGATTGTCTGCACCTTGAATTTCTCACACAAAGCTTCAGCAGAGACTTGTCGGCAATTGTATTTTTGACAGTAACAAGACACTGTAACTCAGGATTCTGAGACTTTCTGTTCTCCTGCCCTTGCACTTAATGAAAACAGAGTTTGTTTCAGAAAGAAAAAAAAACCTTTCTGAGTTAATTTCAGCTCAGTTCAAACCAGGGAATAGAGAAGCAGGAACTGAGTCTCACATTTATGAGAAAAATCTGAAGAGGGGAAAGAATAAGGTGCATTAGGGAAAGAAAAATCCTTTTCATTTTCCAAGAAGGTATTATGAACAGTAGAAAGAAAGAAAAAAAAAAAACTTGACAAGGTTCTTCTAAAGAGGAAGAATAGCATAAAGTGCTGGTTAAATTCCCATTGATCTTTCACTCTGCTTCCCATACATGTGAGTGTTTGACTATTTGATATTTCCTTTCACTGTCACAGGTAATAACGGAGTGGAAACAATCGGTTCTAAATAACCGCCTATGATTCTTCTATTGTAGTGATTAGTGATGAATAATTATTAGCTCTGCTGAATATTGCATGGATGGATATGATGCGAGTAACTCGGAGCTGGCAGCCGCCTTCCCGACTGCGGCTCCGGCCCAAAGCCGGTGCCTATGGATGGTGCCTATGGATGGTGCCTATGGATGGTGCCTGTGCATGGTGCCTATAGATGGTGCCTATAGATGGTGCTCTTCCCCTCGCACAGCTCCGGCTGCTGCTCCGAGGCACTCCGAGCCGGAGATCCGAGGCCTGGGCTGTGCTTTCCTGTAAGTCCGACAGGAACACAGGGAAGGTAAAAAACCCAAAAAACCCCAAAAAAACCCCAAAAAAACCCCAAAAACCCAAACAAACAAAATCAAACAATCAGTCAAACAAGCAAACAAACAAAACCCACAAAAACAAACAAAAAAACCCCACCACCAAACCAAAAAACCCCCCAACAAATCACCATCCAGGGATAATTTCCATCTTTGGGAATGAGGCCGATTGATTTTATTACCCTGGGAATGACAATCACAGAGCAAATACTGACACAGGATCCTGCTGCATCTGTGAGCTCTGAGAGCCATGCCAGAGGCTCCAAAGCCACCCTATGCAGGACTTCCAGCTGATCCCAAGAGCTGGGTGCTGGGAGGATTTCAAGGCTCCGCGCGGCTCCAGCAGATTCGGGACCCCTGAGCTCTGAAGCACGGGAGCTTGTCAAGGATGAGGCCAGGGAGAAATGGTGAATACCTAGGCTGGGAAGAGCTGCTGGTCTGTCACTGGTGCCTTGCCTCACCTCCTGCTTGAAGGCTGCTTGATCCAGCCTGGATCCTGCCCCACAGAAAAGGAGCCGGGTGCAGCTCCCTGTCTCAGAGGAAAGGGGGTGAGATGTTGGCTGCCAGGAGTCTAAAGATGGCTTTATAGCCCCCTTTCCCAGCTTGGCCAGTGGTTGTTGAGCTCCTGGTTTGCTTCACAGCTCAACTGGGAGTCCTCAGGGCTGAGGGGCTTTGCCCACACTGGTGCTGCCTGTGGTTTCTTTGGCAAAAGCCCACGGGTGGGTGTGTTGGTGACCCTGCTGCTGAGGACTTGGCCACTGGTGGCCAGTTGATTCCCACACTGCTGTGTCCCAGCCTGGTCCCAGGGACCTTTCTGTCCCTCTGTGTCAGGCACACCGTGATGGGGAGTGTCAGGTGGGGACTCATGTTTGCACTCCTGGCTATTTAGTTTGTGTCCCTGGGGTGATGCTGTGTGTGTGCATGAATATGCATGTGTGCAGGGGCTGTGTGGACAGGGGGTTGTGCACTGACCTGGACGTGCATCTCTAGACATTTGTCACCATATGCATTTGATTGAATTAGAGGCAGGTCCTTTCTTCTCTTATGGCTCCAGACTGATTCCAAGCCTCATGCCTGTCACCCTTTTCAGGAAAAGGTGAATGCAAACATCCACAGAAGGATTTATCCAGCAGTTGTTTCAACAAAGGGCTTGCTAATATTTAAAAAACACAGACAGCTCCTTAACCCAGCAGCACATCCATCATCTGAGCAAACCCAGGTGAATCTCCACCTGGTTTATTTTTCTCCCCAGATGCTGGGGCAGCCCTTTGCATGAGCTGCTCTTCGAGGCTCGGGGCTGCTCCCCAGCTGAGCCATCCTGTAATTAGCTTGAGACAAGACTCCACATACAGGAACGTAATTGACCATCAATAAATAATAAACAGAAGACAGGAAGCAGAGAGTCCTGCAAAGGGGAGAGAAATGGTTGTTGAAGCACCCTGGCCTGCCTTGCATGGCTTTCTGCAAAAGGAGAAACTGCATTGGTGGGATGTGAATTCACCCAAGGACGGAACTGGGAACAGGATTTAGTGCCATTTGCTGTGACTGCATGACACAGGGAGAGCATTAGGGAGAGAACAGCAAAAGAGAAAAGCTTGCTAAGGAACCAACACTGCCATCCACTGAGTGCCTTCTGTTTCCTCTCCTGAGCTAAACAGCTGCAATCTGTGTATCGTTCCAGGGTGTCAAAATCCCCTGGTTCAGAGCTTTCAGTGGAGCTGGGAGTGGGGCTGTGCTCCTGGCTGGGGGGTCTGGGCTGCACTGGTGGTAATACAGGCACCACGGGAGAGGAAACCCTTTTCTGAAGGATGGTGAACGTGGAGGGGATGAGAAGAAACACAGGGAACCTAACCTGTCATTTCCTCAAGGGAGAGGGGGCTGCACAGACTGGTTTGCAGCCCTCCCAGAAGGGGGGGAGGCACAGGGTCAGGAGCTGCCCAGTGGAATGGAAAGGCCCCAGACCCACACACAGGAGGCTCCTGCACCTTGTACACGGGTCAAACAGCAAATCTAACAGTGATTGTGTCTTTTCCACCCTTGAACCACTCTTGCAAGGTCCTAACATGCAAGAAGCACAGCGTCAGACATGTCCCCCCATCAGAGGAACCAGGGGAACCTACCCTTCTGTAGCTGTGCTAACAGCAGTGGAAATGAGAGGGGCTGGAGAGGGGGGCTGCCCTGTGTGCTGCTTTCCAGAAGAAAATTAGGTTGATTTAGTCACTTAGGTTTATTGTGGCAGAGGCTAAACATTTCTCTTGCAAATATTCCAATGTGTAACATAAATTGTCAAAAAATTCTTGATGACAAGAAATGGAAAACAGCAATCCATTATGGTATCGATTCCCTCCAGCAGCTGCACTCCTCAAAATTGCTCCCATGGTGCCTCGCAGGGGTTGGCATATCTGAACCAAAGTTCTTCTGGGGCTTTTTGCAGCATGGCTGTGCTGCCCTGCCACAGCTATGGGGCTGGTGTGTCCTCCCTGCTTTCAGGCATTCCCAAGCAATGCAGAAAACTCCTGTGGCTCAGGGGAGGTTGAAGATGCTCCTCGCTTTGAGTGCCCTGGGCCAGCGGGAGAGGCCAGGGGGTGGCCCTGTGGTGAGCCACTCCATCTCAAAGAGGGATCCCCTGGTTCCCAGCAGTGGGTGGGCTCAGGACTCCCTGTCCCAGCTGGCCATGGCTGCTGTGGTTGGTTTCTGCCAGCTTTTAGCTGGTCAGGAGGCATGAGGGTCTGTGGCTTCAGGGGCTCTTTGGCACATGGACAGAGTTTGCTGTGCTGGAAGTGCCACGGCCTCAGCAGAAAACTGAGTTGCACCTCCATTTCATAGATGGGGATCCTGAGGAATAGGAAGCCTTGGCGTCACTCTCCCCCCCAGAACTGGGTGCGAGGGGGGTGTGGGGGGTGGGAGCTGAGAAGAGAACCCAGCAGCCTCCATTCCCCTCCCTCCCGCACCTGATGGGAAGCTCAAATCCAGGAGATGGGAAACAGCTGAGAGTCCAGGTGCGGGAACCTTCCAGGGGGCACAGGTGAAGGAGCTTTAACTCCGCTGAGCCG